>VXAC01000042.1:349427-478223 GCA_013399225.1 Rhipidura dahli
GAGCCTGAGGGGACGGGAGGCTCCTCCGGCGCCACCCGCCGGACCCGTCGCAGTGAGTGTCCGAGCGCGGCGGGGCGAGCGGTGTGCGCGTGGATGGAGTCACTGGCTGCAAGGTGGCCGGGGCGGGAGGCCAGCGGTGGGCGGGGGTGCCCGTCCCTCGGTGCCGGCCGCCTCCTGCCCCGCCGAAGGAGCCGCCGCGGGAGCGGAGCAGGGAGCAGCCCAGAGCTCCAGGGGCTTTGCCGAGCCGCAGAGCTGGATCCGTCTACCCACGACCCTGTGCCACGGGCTCTGGGACGAGCCTGCTTGACCAGCGAAGTTGCAGCAGCCGAGCCCCTCAGTTCTGTCCCGGGCGCTTGCGACCCGCGGCTCCGAGTGCCGGCAGAACGTACAGCCCGCGGCGCTGCTCAGACCCGACGGACCGGGCCCAGGTGTTTGGGAAAGATGGGAAAACGCTTTCCGAAGTGTTTTAACGTCCCACCATTTTAAACCTCCCGTAGCAGCCGAACTCTCTTGATGGCGTATAAAGAATTACAGATGTAGAAAAGAAAAGCTGGTATCCCTAAAACCGTTGTAAAACTCTTCAATAACAGGCTTTGCATGTGTTAAATGCTTGATCAACTTTTTGCATCACATGCCTGTCCTGAACTCATCGTCCCGGTGTGTCTTGGGGGTCTGACTGGTGCCATTCCTCTCCTTCCAGCCTCCCGAACCGACTGTTCCAGTGTGTCCCTGGTGTGACTGGTTTTCCATTTACTAATTTCTCTCGTCCCACTCTCCTGCCGTGCAGGTGCGATAGTGATGGACACTCTCCGCTTCGCTGACACTGAGTACAGAGATGACACTGTAAATGGCTAAAGGGAGCCAAAACCAAATGGCCATTTGAATCAGCAGCTCTTGCTGCCCCAAGAGGTTGTTTTATCCACCCTCTTCCCCTGTTGTATTGATGCAGATGGTGTAGAAAGCCTGCTGTAAAGGAACATGATAAAAGTATCCACATTTTAACTTCTGTCTTTTTTCCATCCAGGTCAGTTTTTCAGTTTAGTGCTTGGTGGGATGGATCGTAGTTTTATTTTTGGCATCAGGACACATGAACTTGTGATGTGGTTTAATTTGTGCTAATGCTACAGCTAGAACCATGTCCTTCATTACCCTCTGCTTGGGAAGAAACTGCAGGTAACAAGTAGGAGGAAGGTGAACATAGAGAGTCACCTTTAAACTCATGGAGTCCCTTCTCTGAATTTCCCACTTGGAATGTAATCTGCTACATGGAAACCATGTAGGCTATTGGTATGATGTTTAATCTCTGAGGTATTTGTTGCTATTTGTATGTTGAATGACACAGTAGGAACTCCTGTATTATAATGATATCCACATGGAAAATGCTTGGCAGCTGTTAACAGGAGTCTTGAGTCCTTACTGCTCTGAAAAATCTCATGATTCATACCATGTGAACGACATATAAAACATTGCCAAACCAGAATAGTGGTCTCTGTCTAGGAAATGGGAAACAGGAGCTGAGGGGAGTAACAGTAAAAACTTAGTAAAATAAAAAGTAACAGGTGTGAAACAATAAGTGAGGGAAGTGTCAAATGAGAGCTGGAGTAAAGAAAAGACAAAATGTGAAATAACTAGATCTAGAATAAAGGGGGCAGAAAACGCAGGATATATGAGAGCTGTGAACTTCGTTAGCTACAAGGTTGCTTCAACCAAAAGTGTACTGGATTAATTAAATTTGCTTCAAATCAGTCTCAACTGGTTTTCACCTGTAATTTGAGTATTATTTTGCTGGCGTGGCTTTTGCAGGTAATAGCTTTTGGGAAATGAGGAAGCTTGCTTGCCCCCCAGTAAATGGAACTATTCCTGAAGTCATTGTGGAGGCTATGGAAGACCACGGGCAGGACACTGGAGGTGGCACAATGCCGTCCCCAGGCCTTCCTGGTGCTAGGTGGTTCCAGGTGGATGACTGTAACCACCAGAATGATCAGGAACAGGCTGTTCTAAGTGCTCTGCATCCCTGCAGAGCCATGCATTGCAAGGTCTAGCTGTGTTTTAGAGTTTCCCATTGGGGTGAGATGGGAAAGGGTAAGAAATACTGTTGAGAAGGAGAAAGGGATCTTGAGACAGTTTGTTTTGGCACAACAGAAGTAGAAAGAATTGAAAGTAACACTTTGAGGTCCTGTCAGATTTGGAAATATGTTGAATGACTGTCAGTGAAGAAAAACTATTTCATTCTATCTGGTATTAGTCATACCCTCATAGCTGGTTTATTTGTTCTGGCACCCTGAGCAGCCAATACATTATCTAATTGACTGCTGTGTGTCCCAGTGCAGCAATCCTGTCCAACAGGGACAGCACAGGCTATGGAAAGACACCCCATTTTAACTTTCCAATGCAAAGAGCTGCATGGATTGTGATTCTTTGATTTCTTATTCCATTAGCTGATAGAGGCCTCTGTCAAATATACATTTAAATTCTTACATAATTTTTACAATCAGCAACAAACAAGTACAGTTTCTTTTTTTCCGCCTTCTTCTGGATGTGACTTGCAAGTAAGATGGTCTGTTTTATTCTCAATGTCATCTGGAAAGCCATTATTCCACTATGCTTGCAAACTGTAAAAACCTAGTCTCATGTTTTCCTTTGTAACTGTGCTGGTTTCTCTTGAGCCTTGAATCTGACCTCTTAAACTGATTGTGCTCATCTTCCAGTGGTTTAGATGGCAATGTAGTTAACAGGTATTTGCTAGTTGTTTTACTGCTGTTGTTCTTCTTCAGCATTTCAAGTCATTAGTATGTTTTTCTGCTTTGTTTAATCTATTCTGAAATTAATCCATAATCAAGTCTTTCTTTTTATATATACTCCACAGATGTTCACAGCCCTTGCAGAGCATTGGCATGCCTATCTTTTAATTTTGGTGATAAATATCAGTCACCAAACCAATGTTGCTTTGTTTCTTGGGTTGTTTTTTTTTTTTTTCTTTTTCATTTTATTTTGGTTTTGTGAATTTGGCTGGTTTGGTTTTGGGGGGTTATTCTGGGGGGATGGGAGGTGTGGATGTTTAATGCTACCTGCTTTAACTGTAATCTCTTCCAGATACTGAAATTATGAAGGTTTGGGAAAAAAATAGCTGGGGAAGAGAGTGATGCTCATGGCAGGCTAACACAACACATGAGCAGCTGTTTAGCGCTCACATGGGGGGTTATTTAGATGTGTGGGGCTTTTTCTTCTCATTAAAACCTACAATTTGATTTCAAAAGTTACTGCAAGCTCTTGTGTTGATGTCACAGCAACTCAGTCAATCACAATACAATTGATTTGGGATAATTTTGAAACTGTAATTTCATTTAGTATAAAAAGCACTAAATGTTCTCCTGCTTTTTGTTGTTTAACTGGGGAGGTAAGGCACCCAACAGGTGTATTTCTGAGGAAAGTGGTGGGCTGACATTTTGCTTTTGCAGCGAGGGCTTTTGTAGAAACTTTCTGTTTCAGACATTGCCATTCAAAATTACTGCTCTACCATGGATAGATATTACTCTTTCCCGGTGGTAAAACAAAATATTGAGGAAAACTGTTTGGATACTGCCAGATTGTTTGCCCTTTCTTTTTATTTTTTTTTCTTGCATGGCTTTGAAGCATCAAGTAGGCGTATTTGATCATAGATCATGAAAAAAGCTCAGCATGACCACCAGCCTTGTGATTGCAGAACCCCAGTGCTCTGGCTCAAACCCAGCTGCCATGGGAAGGACAATGCTGCCCTGTAATGATATCTCTCTCCAGCTTTCCCAGTGCCAGCAACAGGATCCTGCTACTGCGCAGGGAGCTGCATTACAGAATTGATCCCCAGAAACCTCCCTGCCATATATGCTCTTATTGTTCCAGATGGATCAATTTTCCCGAGCGCACTGCTCCTGCCTGCACTAAGGAATGTGCAAGTAGCTATGGACAGCAGGAGTGGGGGGGCCTCCTCTTTTGGCAGGAACTGGAAATGTTTTGCCCTGATACCTGTATCGGCAAAATGGAGGAGTTCTGAGGAACAACACCTTGCTGAGTGTAAGCTCAGTACCCTTTTCCCCAGGGGTGGAGTGATGGTGCTGTGTTTGGGGCAGCAGGAAAAGGGGTGTCCTTAAGTGAGCTGGGCTGCTGAAGCCAGCTAATGGTGAAGTCAGGTTTCATCACACATACGCACCTGTAAGTCAGGGCTGCTCTTGGATATTGCAGCACCTGGAAATGAACAGGCAGCTTGGCAACAGCCAAGTGGATAATTTAGAGAAAAGATTGCTGGAAATGCCAAGTGGGATGTCCAATAAAGGTGATCAGCAGTTGGTCTGTTCTGTGGGTTTTCAGGTCCTTGTAAGTAATTGTTGTGTAAACAGCCTTTAAAAAAGCAACCAAAGCCCACAAAAACTCCCCCCAAAGCCCACAAAGAAATAAAAAAACCCTCACCACCCCAGCTCTGGACAATGCAGGTACTTATATCTGCTCCAGGACAGGGGGAGGCCTGCTAAAATCCTTTGCAGTTTCTATCAAGTACTACAGTTCCCAAGGTGAACACAATATTACCCATCTTCTAACTAGTTTGTATATGAGGCTGGAAAAAATGTTGAGAAATTAACCAGATTGTAATCTTTCTTACCAGACCAGGGATACACAATGTCAGACTGAAATCTAGAGATACTTTTGAATAAGGAGGCAACAGAGAAAATGTATATGCAAAAAGATTATTTGATTCATATTCACAGACTGTACATTTCTAATGGCTGTAACTGAGAGGCCCCAGACAAAGATGAGTTGCTTTTTGTAGTAGGATATCAGACAGCAAATTGTGCAATAATTTAAGGTGAGGTTGTGCCAAATGCTTCCCTGCATGTAACTCTGGGAATTTGGCCTAGCAGAACTAGCAGAAGCTGTACAAAATGATCCTGATTCTCCTGACAAAATAAGCTGCAGTGGCTCCTAAATCACATGAATTATCTGTCCCTCTGGCTTGTCTCTCATAGGCTGCAGACAAACGTTCTGCTCTGACTCCCTCTATGCTATTCAGACAAAAATCATCTGGGCAGGCTTAAAGGACACTGACACCAGAGTCTTTCGTGCCAGTACTACCTCACCAGGTCCTGCTCCCTCAGCATCCTCTCTGCCCCGGGGCTGTTTGCCCTGGCTGCATGTCCCACCTGCAGCTCGGGGTGGGCAGTGATCTGTGGTTCTTGGGCAGGAGAGAGGCAGAATTGTTCTGAGGTGTAACCATAAGTGTGCAAATCCTGCAACTCCTGACAGCCACAGCTTCTCATAGGCTAAAACAGAGAAAGTATCTTGGCTTAAGGAGAAATTGGACTTACTCAGACAGAGTCATTTGTTCTTGAAGCACTGCTAAACAGTACTGCCAACAACATAAACTAAGCCAGCTGACTTCTGCCTGCAATTCATTAGGAAATGCTTGCAGAAACTGGTCTGTCAGCGGAGCAGTGAGGAAGAGGCCTCCAGCAGTGGGGCAGGCAACCTTTCCATACAGATTTGGGTTTGTTAAGTAAAAAACATCAGTAACAAAGCTAGCATGAAAATGGGGTAGGTGGAAATGCTTTCATTAAAAATACTACACAGAAGGCAACAGTAAAGACAGAAGCAGGTGTGAAAGGTGAGGACAACTTAAAAATTACCTTTTTAATTCCATGAAACAAGGAAATGAACTGCTGTTTTCCTTCCTGCTTTGAGATCTAGCTAGACATAGAAAACAAAGCTATCATGACTCTCAAACTGTGTATTTCCCATTGTGCATTTTGCAGCACTGGAAACAAAATCACATTTGTTGGTTTATCTGATGAGTAGTGGGGCTGTGATTTAACAACCAGAATCCAGATATGTTGCACAGATTTTTAACAGTCCAGTCTTCAGTAGGTTTTTGTTGGTTTTTTTTTGACAGTGACTCAAAGACTTCTACCTGCTCTGAGCTTCTTTAACTGTTTTCCAATGAACTTCTGCTACTACTTAGTATTGACTATTTCAGTATCTGATTGTTTAGTACATGTGATGCTTCTTGTGGAACACACTGTTCTGCTGCAGCTCCTTTTGAGATCTAGCTTTTTGACTAACCCTGCCTGTAAAATTGTATCCTTATTCCACTGGCCCAGTGTTGTTATACACAGAATCTATCTTTGAAATTCCTGTGGCACGGTGCAAATCCTGCCTCTTGATAAGAAGTGCGAAGCCCACGTACTTTATTGTATTGCAGGGAATGTTGATTCTCTCCAGTTTTGTGTTACAGCATCTTTGCTTCTGTTGTGCTGGGTTCTGTAGATTGAAGTGTTTTATCTGATGGGTGCAGAGTAGCAGAGGGGTGAGTTGCTCACTACACCATTCCAAACAACCCTTTCCACATAGCCTAGCCAATATCTGGTATGCTTTACGGGCCAGGCAACCACAGGTCAATTTAATGAAATGTTTGTAATTTCTTAAGTAATGGAGAAAATTGTAGAGCCTTATAATGGATAACTCAGCCTCACATCTTCCAGTATATCTTTCATATATGCAAGCGTATTGTTTAGTTTTCTAGCTTTTGTTGTACATGGAGGTAATAAATAGAAATCCAGATAGAACATTAATAAAAACAACACATAAAAAAATTCTGCAAATTTCTTGTGTTACGGAAGTCTGTAAGTGATGCCTCAGAATTTTTGCCTTTAAGCTCAGCAAGCTGGACTTTTGTCCAGGTTCATCCAGCCACATGGCCGGAACTGCCCACAGGAGTTGTGGCTGTCCCATCCCAGGCAGTGTCCAAGGCCAGGCTGGCCAGGGCTCAGAGCCACCTGGGACAGTGGAGGTGTCCCCCTGCCCGTGGCAGGGGGTGAAGCTGGATGAGCTTTAAGATCTAACCCCAAGTGCTCTATGATGATTAACTATTCAAAGCATCAGAGTGTTTTCTCTTTTCATCCTCTCTTTCATTTGAACCTTGCAATCGCCAGGTGTGCTGACTGCAGCAGCCACTGCATTTGCTTACTGAAAATGGATTATGCATGTTTTGTTCAAAACAAAACAACATAAAATGCCACCTGACTCATTTGATCCGAGTTGATGTGGGTGGCTTCATTTCCTACCCTTTTTATCAACTTATTATCTTCTAAAACATTTACTTCCTCTCTTTTAACTGCTTCTTTCAATGTTTTATTTTTAAGTGTTCCTAAAGTTTTTTTCTCTTGGATTTTCTAAGAATATTCAAAGAATGGAGGGGGAATAGAGTTCTCTTGTGATGTATAGATCCTAAAAAGCAGAGGAGCTATTCCCTGCCCCTGCAGTGTGACAGAGCAATCCATGAAGCTGATTGTTATACGTGTTACTCAAATTGATCTTCCTACTTTGGATTAAGTTTTACTTAATGAGGAAGTAATGAGATTATCATAGACAAAAAAGACTATGTCTCTTTTGGGAACATACAATTTCTGAGACTTGACCTTATTTCAAACAGATTTATAATTCTTTCTTTAGGGGAACGTAAATTTAAAATACAATCAAACAATGGGATTTCTCTAGCAACTGTTTTGACACAGAATGATAGAAGTATTATACTGTGTATTTTCTTCCTGGGGAAAGGATTGACTGCTGCAAGATTAACATGTTCTGGATGGGTGCCATTTTCAGATAGTTAGTTCAACTAGAAGGGAAAGGATCTGATTAAGGGATCAAGCTCATTATTTGTTTCTTGTTTGTACTTCACGCCCTACAATGGGAGTCAGTCTTTGCCTCTTTTCCCTAACAATAATTAGGATCAGAGGGTTCAACGACTGCATGTTAATATTCCTTTTCTTTAAATGAAAACCTGCAGTAGCTAAGCAATTAACATTTCCATTAAACTTTAAAATCTTAAAAAAAGCCTTCCTCAAAATATTCAAGAAATAACCAGATATTCAAAAGAGAGCATTGAGAATAAGGGACTTCTGAATTTGGGCATTTTTTCTGAGTTAATATTTTTTAGAAACATCTGTCTTTATGCATAATCCAAGTTCCTGTTGATGCTGTATTCCAAGCTTTCAGTAAGTCCGTGGTTCAGCTCTGGTTTTTAGTGGTGGACATTGCGTGAGCCACTGAGAGGATTGCAGCACTTGCTTCTGCAAGATTCTGCGTCCCTTGGTTTGCACAACCCTGAGGACTACCTGTGATACTGACACTGGTGATATTAAATCGTGCTTTGGGAAGACTTGATTCATATTATTGATTTTTACATTTAATAATGTGACTGATTTAAAACATGCACAAGAAATTATGTTTCAGAAGGCACGTCTGGGTCATTAAGCACTGTGCCTCCCTGCCAGAAATCCTTCTGCCCCTTGGTTGATGAGCAGCACTTTAGCTGGGAGGAAAAAATGGCACTGGTGACCCAAATCTGCAAAGATTTATGTATGCAAACAACTTGCTGAAGTGAGACAGTGGAACTAGGCTCTTATAAAATCACTGGTTAAACTCACTGGGAACACTCACACTTGTGGAACCGGGCCTGGACTGGAGCTGACTCATCCCCAGGAGCAGTCTGTGGCAGGCACCAGGCTTTGCTTCCTCCAGGAATGCTGACTGACACTGGGGAGTTTAATTTCTGTTTAAATGAAAGGAAGGAGGATCTTGCCTCAGTATTGGCTACTCCTATATGTAAGAATAAACATAGGACATATACCTCAGGCACCAGGAAGGGCTTACATTAAGAATGCACTGAAGAGTTTGGTTGAATTGGAGATGAAATCTTTTGAGAGATCACATTTTTATTGCCTAAAAGAGTTCAGCAAATAGTGAAATACTAAATTGTCAAAGGGGCAGAAAGAGGGAATTGATAAACCTTGTGCTTTTTACTGCTGCTAAAAGGTTTTGCTGTGGCTGGCTGTAGGCAGAGCTGACTTGGTGCTCTTGGGGGACAGATTTCTATGTACAGGGACTTCTGCCTGGTGCCTTGGTTGATCCTTTGCACTTTTTCTTTCTAAGGTGCATCAAGACTCCCAGGCTAGAGCCTGAAAAGAAGTTTGAGCAAAGCTTTGAGGCAGGGTATTGGAATTCAGGCTTAGATGGACTTTTATAGTGTTGGAGAGGTTTCTAGATATATCTGCATTAAAGCAGAAATAAATTTAACTGGCAATGCTGTTATCATTTTGGTTAGTACATTTTCTAGTTACTGAAGATAAAATGCAGGTTTGTACAGATCTTGTCCTTTTCCAAAACCATCTTAGCATTCATTTTCAGTGTTTTAGTGAGGTCATAATGTTGAATTTGTGATAGAAGAAAATAATATGTCTGTGAAAGGCTGAGATAAAATACAAATGTATGACATCATGTCTGAAGAGAGAAGAGAGAAATGGGTTGGCTAGAAGGGAATAAGGACTTGGTTAATCAGATACAGTAGCCCTAAAATTACAGAAAATGGCCAATAATAGTTTTTTTGCATTGATTCTGTTCCCGGGATGTATTCTCTTGGTTTCTTTTGAAAGGAGGTGAAGCTAAGGTCAATGTGTGTAAAGTTTTGTTCAAATACTCACATTAAATCAGAAACTTGTCAGTAGAAAAAAAAATATTAACAGTTTGCCAGATGGACAAATAAATAAATAAATAGCCCAGAGGGGTGGCTCTGCTGCTGCTAATCTTACTAGTATCCATAGTTATTTTTCAAAAAAGACAGCGTTTCTTGTGTTAGAAGCTTGGCCAGATGGACCCAGATTAGGATGATGCTTCCCAAAATGTGTAATACAGGAGAATGATGCTGATGTGGCAGCTGTGCAGGGAACAGCAATAAAAGGTTTTAACTGGGAGAAGTGTTACTACAGAGGTGTTTAAAGATACCTTGACAGTCTTGAAATATAAGAAAAGAGTGATCTTTTTAGGCTTAATTTCTATAAAGCAAAGAAAGCCTCAAAACTTGATCTTACATTTGGATTGAGGGACTCCTATTTTGAAAGGCACAAAGCAAAGAATAGATGAGCTATGTCACAGTATTACAGATTCATCAAGCAAATAATATTTTGTTTTCTTGGCTGCTAAATGATATGAGGCACATGAAATCTCTCTTAAAATGAAAGATGAACGTGAGGAATTTCTGTCTGATTACATTTTTAGTGAGATGTACCTCTCCTCACAAAACAATAGATATTTTTAAAAGTGTTTTCAGATAGCATCCACAATGTTGGTATTCTCAAAACATCTGTTTGTTTCTCAACAGGTATTAAAAATACGTAAAAAATAAAAATGGGTGAACTGGACCATGAAGCATTGTTTTCTGGTCATAAGATTAGTGGTGGAGGTATGTATGCTATCATGCTTAAGTTTAACTGTTTTATTGACTGTTTATTAAACACTCTGCAATTAATAGCCGCATATAGGAGCTGCTATACCACCCTATATGCTATATGGTTTGAGTTGGAAGGGACTTTAAAGCCCACCCAGTTCCACCTCTGCCATGGGCAGGGACATCTCCCACTGTCCCAGAGTGCTCCAAGTCCCATCCAACCTGGCCTGGGACACTGCCAGGGATGGGGCAGCCACAGCTGCTCTGGGCACCCTGTGCCAGGGCCTGCCCACCCTCACAGGGAATATTCCTTCTTTAGTTCCTGTCTGTATCCACCTTCCTTTCAGGTTAAAACTGTTGCCCCTCATGCTGTCATTTACAGATCCTGGCAGAGCCTTTCTGTTTCTCCTATAAGCCCCCTTTATGTGTTGAGAGGCTGCAGTAAAGTCTCCCTGGAGCCTCCTCTAGCCAAACATCCCCACCTCTCTCAGCCTGTCTTCACAGGAGAAATGTTCCAGCCCTCTGACCATTTCCATGGTCTCCTCTGGGCCAGGTTTCTGTCCTCCTGTGCCAGGGACCTGGGAGCTGGATATTGTTCTCTGCAGGTCCAGGTGCAGAGCAGAGGGGCAGAACCCCCTGCCTCTCATGCAGGCCAGGCACAGATTGGCTTTCTGGGCTGCAGGGGCAGCTTGCCAGTTCATGCCCAATTTTTGCTCTCAGGATCCCCAGTTGCTCTCCACAGGGCTGCTCCCATCCATCCAGTGGCCTGTCCCGGGACACTGCCCGGCAGGGTGACTTGGAATAATCCTTCTCCAGCAGGGCATCATCTGGAGCTGCATTGTCAGGCTTTGTGTGGGCATGCAGCAAACGAAAATCCTGGGGCTGCCTCGGCAGGATTTATTTTACCCCTTACTTTTCTGCAAAACCACGTCAGACACAGCACTTCTAGCCACGGGGCTTAATAGGGGATGTGGAAACATGATGGCCAATTTCACTACTAAAGAAAACTAAAGCAGAGGTTGTCAGGAATTGCCCATTTCTTATCCCTGTAAGCCTCCTAGCTTATGCAAAGCGACTGAGTACCTGTGCATGAGGGCTGCACAGGGCTAGGGCAGAAGTTCAGGTAGTTCATTTACAGTTGTAACTGTACCTCATGTTTTAGAAAATATATGTTACAGAAAATTGTGAAAAGACATTTTAAAAATTGAAAGTTTGGTGTTTTATATTTTTATTTATATGTGCATACATTTTTGTGTACATGTATATATAAAATTTATTTCCCTTGTCAAATGCAAAGCACAGCAAATACATTGCCTTTTAAATACAAAGTTTGCATCCTGCATGTACACTCCTGATTTTGGAGTTAATCTCAGACAGACAGACCCTATTGTTGCTTGTGTGACAGGGATGTCAGTGCCTGATGTAACTCCTGGCAGATCAGTAAGGCTCTGGGAGCTGTAGTGCAGCAGCAATGGGCTCAAGAGGAGAAATGGGGTGAGGGGCTTTTCAGAGCAATTCACTCTGAAACTTTTACCTCTTTGAACATGGAATGATGTTCCATGTTCTCTGCTGGACAATGTTGTAAACAGTCTCCGGAAGAAGGAAAAAAACTTCATGCGGAATCCTGCTGACTCGGGGATGCGAACTTTAAATTTGGATGGATGGGAATAACAGCCCACAAGGGGGGCTTGACAAAAAGCTGCCTAAAGATCTAAAGCCTGGGGAAAAGAAAATTATTTTTACTAAGCTCACAGTGGGAATAAAACGGAAGAAATTAGTAGCTCAAACTGCTGAACACTTTTTGTGTAAGGTATATAAAGAATAAAAATAATGTTATAACATGAGATCAAATGTATGGCCTGGTTAGCATAATGCTGACTTGGTGGAGTAACCGGGGTGTGGAGCAGGTGAGGGTGGGGAGGGAAGGAGCGAACCTCCTCTGTGCAGTGTCCTCACTGCGTGAGGCTGGCCTGTCCAGCTGAGGGCTGGGAGCCTCCTGTGCTCCCATGGGAGCCTGGGCAAGCTGGGCAAGCTGTCCCTGAGGACTGGGCTCCTCTGTGCCTGGGGCTGCCCCCAGTGGGCTTCTCTCAGTTTCGAGTGACAAATCCTCTTCAGACAGGATTTTCAGTCTTGACTTTTTGCCTTTGTTCTGATGCGGGCTCTGGTCTGCATGGCTGGAGATTCAGTGGGGAATGGAACTGCAACTTAGTCCATTTGCATGGGATTGGTAGTTTTTATACCTTTTAGAAAAAAATCTACTCCTGTTGCTCAATCCATAGGTTACAATAAACGTTAAGGCAGTTTTCCAATCAGTGCAAAAAGAATGCATTTATTGAAACTTAGGTATTTCTGTATTAGAAGTTATTACAATGCCAGTAAATGCAGTTTAAAATTAATTAATAACTAAATTCACAAGTAAAAGATACTTTTCAAGTTAACTTTTTGTACTCAGACAACTGGTTAGGGTTTATTGTACAATTTCTACTAGTTTATATTTGTTTCAAATTCTCATTCACCAAGTAACAACAGCACTATGGAAACTTCTGGTGTTTAAAACATTGGTTCTGATTTCTATCTTTAATACTTTCAATTTATGACTTGCACTTAAATTATTTCTCAAGAATTTGAAATGACCTTATGTGTTTTATATGATAACTAGACAATTTGGTGATTCCTGCAAGAAATGCTCTTTGCAGCCAGAAGTACAAACCTGTTGACTACAAACATCTGTATGAACTTGCTGCAGAGGCAAAAATGGCCTCTGCAAAAACTCAGTTAAAGGTATGATTTTTCTTTTATTTGTAGTGTGAATGCTTTTGCAATTCAGTGTCATATTTCTTGTCCCTGCCCCGAGGAATGTGAGAATGGGTAGGGATCACAAATCTCCGTAAGAGTGTTCAGCCAGAGGGGGTCAAATATGAAAGTTTATCATATGATAAATTTGATTTGGATACGGTGATATGGTGATTTGGATATGTTAATGTCAATGTGTGGACTTCCTTTGAATCAGGGATGCAAAATATGTGTGGATTCTAATTCCTCAAATGACAGGAAAAATTTGTATTTTACTGCTTTGAGGAAATTCACCCAAATTTACTACATAATCCTGGAGGTAATGAAGAATTTGTGGGATTAAACAGGAAGGGGAGGCTGATCCAGGAAAAAAGCGAAACAAAAAGATATGAAGTGAGGATTTCCAAAAGCCAAGTGGAGGTAGATCTTAAAAATAAGATTGAAAATGTTTAAAAGGCATGAAATGTAAATGTAGAGCAGACAGAAAGGTGTTAATTGGTGCAGAACATCTCAAGGGGTAAAGACAACAGGAGCCTTATTTAATACTAGAGAAGGGTGACAGTGAATGAGACAAAAAAATACATACTTTATGGTATTGCTTCCTTTAATGCATGTAGGGATCATATATAAAAAATTCTGGCAGATATTGCTTCATGGATTGGCAATACCAAATTCTACTGAATTCATTCAAGCTTTATTTTTTCATCTTTCTTTTCTTTTTTCACCTTCTTAAGTGTTTTCCAACTGAGTAGGTAGTAAAATATATATATGGTAAAGCTCCAGAGAAACTACCATGTGTTCCACCTACTACTTTTTGTTGCCAATTCAAGACACTCAGATTTTGAAGAGCTGGGTTACCCTTCCTTTGAGGTAGAACCAAAGAAACAAATGGTAAATCAGTTGTTGACTGCTTAAAAAATAAAAAGACAGCACAACAGGAAAAATAGGTAGTATTGCAGCAGTTACACATAAATGGCATTGCTGTTGCTATAAAATGATTTCAAGAGCATATTAAACTTTATGTACAAATGTACTTTAACTTTTGTTTCACTTACTTTTAGAATTGGTTTGAAGATGTAACTCAGATTTCTTTAAACACAGTATTCCATTTGCTTAAGTCTGATTTCAAGCACCTAATGGTAATCAAGAGGAAACTATAACATTTTAAATGTGAAAATATGTAAACAATAGAAGTGAGACATTATCTTTGACTGAAAAGTATTGTAACATGGTGATTGAAAGCATGAAACACGTGTGTTGAAGCTCTAGTACAGACCCATGTGTGGCTTCCTGTAAAGCCCTTGTGTCCCATTCCCAAGCACAAAATCCCTCCACAGCCCCTGTTGCAGCTCCTCACCCTGAGAACAGCCCTAAGGCAGGTTTAGTGCCAAGCACAGAGCATCAGCCACATTCCAGTCAGGGCTCTTCCTCGTGTGACTGACTGGGAACCAGGCACATTCCACCTGAGGTACTGAACTCAGATTCATCTAAGATGTGTGTTTCTTATATCTAAAGCAGGATTTTAGCTTTGTTGGTGGGTGACTGAGGGACTGTGATGGGGGGATTTTCAGGCCCTTCCTTGCCTGTGTGAGTGCTGCAGAGAGCAAGGCTTGCCACAGCTTTACCCACTCGTGTCCCCAGCCCAGCTGTGGGAGGAGTGAGAACCTGCTGGGGGACGTGTGTGTGTTGTCTGCACGAGGGGGGATCTGGGCAGGGGAAAAAAGGCTCTGTGCATGACTCGTGGGAGCCTCTGGGATGTGGACAGGTGTTCTGGAGGAAAGTGATGGCAAGGCAGCACAGAGAGAGAATAGGAAGGAGCTTTGTCCTCAGCATGCCCCAAGAGGCCAGAGACAGTCAGATGGCAGGAGGGTGAGAGGAAACCACTCGTCTCAGGCAGTCTGGCGGCCACAGGCTTCTGATCCTTTTTCCTTCATTGTTGTGTTGGCTGGCCAGAGTCATCTGGCTGCCACTTTTGCAGCCTTCCCCTGGCAGACTTTCCTCTGGTTTAAGCAGGAACTCCATCTGTTTCAAAAGCAGGTATTCCTGTTTTATCTGAAGAAATGTTTTTGTGAAGCCTTCAGACAATTTGAGAGCCTCTTTAATTGGATAGATTTTGTAAAAACTCTCTTTTTTAGTAATACATTTTTGAAATTCTTTTTCTTGATATACTTTCACTCTTTCATCTTCCCACCTGTAAGAAAGTATATTTTTTGTTCTCCTGGTCATCCTTCCCCACCTTTACCTCCAGGGAAACAGGGATGGGAAAGAAAAGAGGAAAATGGACTACATTTTTTTGCACTTTCTCCTATCATTAATTGTGATTTGAAATGCAACAAACTTATTTAATGGAAATTGCTTACATTTGAGCCCCTTTAGAAAACCAGAGTTTTAAAAAAAGCTGTTAGGTTTATCATTCTGTGTTTAAAAGATTCCATGTGAAGGCATTTTATAAAGCTGTTGAATATGTTCAAAACCCAATTTAATTTTCCCTGCAGATTAACAAAACAGAGCAAGTTTCAAAACTTAGCAAAGAGCAAATGCTGCTGAAACAGCATCGTCAGGTGTGGTGGCAAGAGCATAAGAGACTGAGCGAGAGCAGGTAAGGGTTGAGGAACCTGAATGAGTGATTACTAAAGAGACTTCAGCAGCCAGAGTTTCTGGGTTGGCATACTTGGTTCAAGGTACATTAGAAAAAAGATTAAAATACCTGATCTGAAGGTGTTTTTGTGTGGGGAATGAAGGTTTGTGATCCACGTGGAGAGGGGTCTGTGGCACGCAGAGCTGACCCGAGGGCAGGGAGAACGGCGGATGTTGCTCTTGGAAGCTCTCGGTGCTGGGCTCGGGGCTGCTCACTTCATCTGCAGCATCTGAAGAGTGTCTCTGTAAGATTATCAAAAGTTTTCAGATGCTTTTTAATTCCTTTGGAGTCCGTCTCTAGATGTGTATGATGAGTTCACAGTTGTGACAGGGGACATCAGTAGTGCCCTTTTCTATTACCCTGGGTACTCAACAACAGCACTTGTGGCTTCTTTATCATCTTTGTGTCCAGATCCTTCACTTTGTATCTACCTGGGCAAAGAAACCCCTTTTTCATTTAATTATTGGAGTATCTGAGGCTCATAAGTCTTGCAAAAGTAATGAATAAGAAATCAAAGCTTCTCCAAAATGCATGTTCATTTCCTTCAGGCAAAAAGCAGAAGGAGAAATGAAGACTTTTCTTGATGAAGAAAGCCAAAAGAACAACTTTTTTTTTGATTTGAGGGACTTGGGTAAGAATTTTTATTTTTTTTTTAAATAGTCAAAATTATCTTGATTGTTTGTTTGGGCTTTTAACTCCTTGCCTGGACAGGTTTAGATTTACAGAGCACAGTGCTATGTAATATTTTTTGTGTGTTTGAGAAAGCTTTATGTTTCACACAGAGCAGAAATTGTCCAAGGAGCGGGACACTTATCAAACAAACACTTTAGTTCCTGTCTGGCAGCTAATGGAGGATTTGAAACTCAAGCTGGCTAAAATGCAGTGTTACCTCTCAAAACCATCTTGTCAGAAACCCGAGATCAATTCAGTTGAGGTGTTACAGCAGGTTGGTATTTTAACTTAAGTTTTACAATTTACTATCACCATATTTTTAGCATTTTCATTTTTTTTTATGTTGAACTTTTAGACTATAACTCACATGCAGAGTGTGCCATAAACCCCCTTTCTTATCATGGTGTAAATCTTTTCACATCTGTAAAAGTGTAGCAGTGTAGTGTTGGAAATCCGACTGTTTCTAATAAGGAGTTTTCGCTTTGTAACAAGAGGAATAAGTAACAGTAACATGTTTCATGAAATAGATCAAATTTATGAAGAAGCAACAGAAGGCAGTTTTGGAAGGTCTTATCCTTGAAAGTCTGGCTTTGGAAAGAGAACTCGAAGAGTATAAAAAAAATGTAAGCTTTTCTTTGTAAGTTCAAGTAGAAATTTCTTGAGGGGGTAAATATGATGCAGACTAGTGTCCTGAGCAGCATTTCTTCATTGTAGGTACTAATGCACTCTTCTGAAGACAAAAATGGACTTTTCCTTGAAGTTCCTCCTGAGCTGCTGTCTCTGGAATGCCCTTACCCCGCCTTGAGGACTGTGGTGATTGATGAGTACCAGGAGCTTGCCAGCGGGTACTGGACGAAGCTTCAGGAGGTTGATCAGCAGTTAGAAGCTTTATCCAGGTAATGACACATCTCTGCACGTCTTTTGTTGGGGATGAAATGCATACCTGTAATGAGATTTGTAAGCTGTAGGTGCTTTGCCACTCGTGTTCTGCTCTGTACAGAGCAGGGGAGGCACTGCCCAGTCGCTGTTCACACAGCTGAGAGCGAAGCCTGTCCTTGCAAGAGCTCTCAGCTGAAATAGTGAGCAACATGTCTGGTGGATGAAGGAACCAACAGTCTGGTGTGTATCAAATGTCCTTTTCATATGGTCTCACAGGAATGGAAATTACTCCTTCTCTATGGTAATTACACTAGCAAGATTATGACAGAAAAGTTCAGTCTTTCCGAGACACACCTCTGACACTTCCATCTATAAAGCATCTAAAAAGGTCCAATCTTTTCACAAATTTTGGATCACTGCAGTAACTGTCATCACAAAGAAATGTAAAATATGTATCCAGCTCTGATTCAGATAACTGAAAGGAGGAGAGATTTTTATGTCAATGAAAAAGTTTATTGAAAGAGCAGTATTCATAATGATCTAGAAATGTAACAAAGCTGTATGTTAATAATATAAAGCTTAGCCTTTCTGCTGAGGCTGTCAAGAGTCCAGGAGACACTGAGTTGCGGACACTGGATGGCCTTTGGCTTCTTTTTGCCATCTCCTGACATTCCTCTGGCTTTGAATGGCTTCAGGTTGTCAAAAGGCTGAGAGGGGGAGGCCAGTGGAGTGGTTTGAAGCCTGGGCAGGAGAAACTGGGGAGAAGATGAAGGTCCCTGAATTTCTTTGGTAAAACAATAGCATGTTGCTTCCAAATCTGTTTTCTAAAACATCTGTATGTTTTCTAGATACACATACAGTGCAGGACTTGTTCTGTCCCTGCTGCTGAATTAGTCTGGTGTGCTGAAACAGGCTAAAGATGCTGAGTGCCATAGAAAGGAATATTATGATCTACTTATCTTTTGTACAAATTGTACAAATATTCTGTATGTTATTCTTGTGTTACCTGAAACCTGGATATTATTACTGGAGCATCCTAGCTGTTATAACACAATACTTATTAAAAATTGTTTTGATTTATCCCATATTTATAGCATTTATTAAGCCACAAATGGCAAATTTAAGCAGTTCTTTTGCGGCTCTCTGCTGTTTTGTTGTAGTTTCTCTTACAGGAGAAATTTTAACAACCTCAATGAGAAAACCTGTGACAAATGCTAAATCACTAAATATGTACAAGATCTTTCTAGTGGTTTTAATCAAAATTGTGTCAAAGTTTATGATCAACACAATCTTGGTGAAAATTCATAAATTAAAATCCCTAAATGCAACAGCATATGTGCTCCTGAATAACAGACAAATGTCAATATAGACAACATAATCTCTGAAAATGGTTGAAAAATCTGCTGTAGTATTTTCACTGATCGTAGGCCAGGTCTGAGTTTAGGTCTGGAGCCAGCTAATTTTGCACTAATAATAAATAATATTGGGACTTTAAATGCCATATTTGCAAGGGAAAGAATTTCAGTTGTAGCCTGAACACGTGTGAGACAGTTTGAAGGAAGGAGGTTGTGATCTCTAGGTGGGAGCACCACAGTGGATGTAGCTGGAGGACATGCAGGTGATAAGGTAGGGGTCTGCTGGGTGGCTATAAGAGGGTATAGGGCCATGTGCCCACTTTGGGCCAGAGTGTGCCACTACTGAGAACTGGAAATGGAAGGAATCATGAACGAACCACCAGTAATTATCTCAGGCATTTCATTTAAAACTAGACCTTGGGGATTTTTGTTTGCCTTCTGGCAAAACCTTGAATGTATTGCTCATCTATGTTCCTATGAGTTTATCCACAACAGCATTCAAAATGAGTTTTCAATTTTAAAAAAAGAAAGACTTTGTTCTTGTGGCATTGCTTGCTTCCAATATATGGGTTTGTAAAAGACTCAACTCACTTCTTACATTTATATTGGCTAATTTGCATGGAGTTATTCTATGAGTTTGCAAAGATGCAGCCTTGTGACTGAAGTATTCTATAATTCATCATGCTAACTGTGATTCCACTGGCACAGATAATGCTGTCAGGAATGGAGTGACAGCTCCTTGACCTTGATGTGAATCCCCTGTGCTCTACTGATTAAGACAAACTTACTGAAGCCTTTGCAGTTACTGTCATTGCTCTGTGCCCAGAGAGACCGAACATCCTCCTGCAATACTTTTTTTCTCATTTTTGTGATTTCAGAAGTTGCTCAGTGACCAATAACATGGTCACTTCAGCTGGATCACTTGGCCACTTCACTTCCTCTCTCATCATCATATGTTGAATGTACAGTAAAGAAGCCTTCAGTTAGAACTACTCTGACATTGCATATCCCATTTTTTAACAGTTTGGACTGCCTGGAACAGAGCATTTGGAAAATGTACATAGAATGTTCAAAAAAGAAAATTTAAAATAAGGTAGTATTCTGGTCTGGTATATTCTGTGTGATTTTCATTCTCACTAGAATGCACATTGCAGTAGTCATTGCTTTTAGAAATGGAAGTAGAGCTTGGGGTGTTTTTTCAAGCCTCATACAGGATTATAATATTTTATATTATAACACAAATTTTTGTGTTTTGGAAATACCCAGGTCCTGACCTATCCCACAAACTGTGGACTTGGACTGATGTGTGTTACGATGTTTCTCTAAGCACTATTATGTTTTTTTCCCAATTCACGAGGATGCCTGAATTATTTAAATCACTGAAGGATTAATGGAATATTGCAGATTCAGCACTGCAGCTTCCTTTCAAAGGAATGGGAGAATAGGACAAAGTCGAGTAAATTTGTCTCCCCTTCCCAGGCCTGTTAGCGGGGTGTTTTGGTACAACAATGGGCAATGACATAATCAGTGGCAGGGGGCTGATGTCTCACTCGGAGGCATTGTGGCAGGGTGTGTGCCCGCAGATCCGCCGCGACAGCGGTGCCGGTACCCGCTGCTATTGCAAGGGATCTGTGGGGATTACAGCGGGGACAGGGAGCTTCCCCTTGGAGTTGTTTGTATTCTTTAGAGTGTGTAAAGCCAGGGATTAATGCTGGGTAAATCTGTTTCAAAGGAAGCAGCTGCCTCAGGGCTGTTGCATATAAGACAATTGCTGTGTTTCAGCTCTGAAACAAAATAAAGATTGTGCTGTGCTCTGGTACAATGCTGCATGCAAGGAATCAAGTGCTACATTTAAAATCTGGGTCACGCATTCAGCCTGGCAAATGTTTGTCAATATCTTGACACTGTAGAAACCTGGTAATACCTTAAGTATTTGTGTCAAATGTGTTGTCAATTTTCAGACTTGTTTTAGATGACACGTTCCTTTCTGAAATTTTCCAGAAGTGTGAGTGAGGTGACATCTTGGATTCATTCAGCAGGATATGTTGAAATTCTCAGTGTGTTTGGTGACTATGAATATGCCGGGCTGTTTGGTTTTTTTCCACTATTTGTCTGTGAGCAGCTGACAAAATCTCAGCACAGCTGACAAATTTTGGCAGAGCTGACAAACCAAGGCACTGGCAGTCAGTTTGTCCCCACTTACAATAAACTACTTGTAGCTCTCGCTTTAGCTGATTGCTCCCCAAAGGATCTTCCACAAAAATATCTCCTTCTTGTTGTGAGCAGTGCAGAGATTCATTGTTAGCTGGCCGTTGGAGGAATATAAATCGGAGGGAACTTGACAGAGGTGTGGGATGGAGGAGGCAGAAACGGGTGCAGCTGCTGGGGCATCTGCCCCACTGCTGGAGGAGAGGAGGTGGCCAGCCCAGGGGGCTGCAGCTTCTCTGCTGCTCCCTGCTCTCAAGCTCGTGGTGTAGTGCTCCCTGACCAAGATGTATCTCACTCTGCCTTACTCATCTTTGTAGGCAGAAGATCTCTGTTCACCAACCTGCACAGGCAGAGATATCCAAGGTGAAATGCTACAAAACCGTATCTCAGCTCTTAAAACTGTCTCACTGCTGTCACTGAAGTGACATGTTCAGATGTCACCATACTGAGGTGTATCAGGACTCACAGAGAAGGATTATTGACTTCTTTCAGAAATTACAAGAAGTAGTAATCCAACCCAAAACCAAGAAAGCTCTAACCCTGGTACTGCCTCCAAGTGAGGGCTACCAGGGTCTTTTGGGTGATTCTTCTCATAAACAAATGAATAAAGTGGTGGGCCTGGAAAGACAAGAATTCTAGGCGTTACCTAAAGAAAAAAATATTTTTATACTCACTTAGGTCAGATCAGTAGGAGCAGTTGCAGTGAAAGAGATTTAAATCAGGGAAAAGAACAATTAATTTGTTCATTAAAGTCATTCTTCAGGAAACCTGTGCTTCAGAATATCAAATCATGACACAGAGATTCTAAAATAAAAAAACAAACTGATTTCATAGAAAAGCTGCCTCTAGACAAAAGGGAGAAGTTTAAAACATTAATTCATGAGCACCAGTTGCTGGACATTATTGTTAGAGGCAGTAAATGCTGCAAAAATAGCACATTTTTCCAATACCACCTCAGTGACCAAGTACCAAAAGTACACATAGAATGCCAGAGGCAAGGTGTTTGTACCAGGAAATAGTAATTTTGGTGTTTCCTCATATTTGGTTAGCATTCAGTTGCCACCATTCTGATTCAGGAATAATGATTCTTTGCTGAAAATGGCATAGTGAGCTAAGTTTTTGGGGTTTTTTCATTAAATCAGAGGATGAAGAATTGAAGCAAAAAGGAGAGATCTTCTGTTTCCAGAAAGATGGATGATTCCTTCTAAGGCTATATGGGGAAACACACAACCCCACTAGTCTGCCTGAAGAAAGTAAAATGATTGCCTTTAGGTAGGTGAAGATAAGAGGGCCTCTGTCCAAATTTGGGCCAAACAGGCAGCAGAGAAAGGAGGGAGTGAAATGCATGTCGTGGGGATATTGGGTCTGACAGGATGTTGCCTAGAAATGGTTTGTTAAAATGCAATATTGTCCTTGCATTCTTAGATGTGTCTGTAGGCAAAGCTTTCCCTTTATAAAGCTGATGGGTGTAGGGGTGTTCCCCATGTCCCCCACTCAGAGTCCCAAGTGCTGTCAGTGGGGAAAATGTACTGTGGGTTCACTGCACAATGTTGTACAGAAAAGTTGTGTTAAAATGTGTTACAGCAAATAATTTCTTAATACTAATGTTTACTGTTTTATCTTCAGAGATAATGCTACCTCATGGAGTCTAGTTTAATATTAATTACATGTGAGCTTCTCACAAAAATTCGCTTTTTGAAGTACCTGTTCTTTCTGCCTGCGTAAAGATGAGGCTGTTCCAACACCTCAGTGGCTGCAGTGCTATGGATTACCGAGGCAGTGCTGCTGGCCTGGGCACTCCAGGAACTGCAGCAGCTGGAGACAAAAGGAATTTGGCGGGGTGGATAGAGGCTCATGATTGCCTCTTAGTCACGTCTGAAACCAGGTCACTGGGCTAGGGAGACCTCTTGGTCTGACTCAGTGTTGCTGCTTGGATGTTAATGCTGACAATGACAGCCTGACATTAATCCCTTCAGGGCCAAGAGTTCAGAATGAGGGTAAAATCTGCATCCTGTAGTACTGTTTCAGATGGATGTTACTTCTTGCTGCTCTCATTTTCTGAGACAGATGAATGCAGGCTGATGACTACAGCTCCTGTTCTAAAAAATGGTGACTCTTACACTTTGCTGATGAGTTTATGGCTGTTAGGAGTTTGGTAAACTAGATCCTCATTTAGCTTTGTGCAAGGATTGTCACTTCCTTCATTCTCTTTTCGTTATCTGTGTAGTGCTCAGTGGTATAGTCTGATCAGCTTGGTCCTTTTTCCTTGTTTCCTTTTTCATATTTTCCCTCTGGGGTCACCGATTATCTGTTAATGTGGCATGTTTGAGAAACACCATGACATTCCCCAATAAAAAGCCAGATTAGAAACAGAACAATTCACTCAAATGATGACACAATAAGTGTCATATCAGCAAAGTAATGTGTGTTTGCTTTATTTCATTAAATCTGATTTTGTCACCTCTGACCCAACATCCAGTTTACGGCATCAGGACTGTAAGCCCACTCAAGGCTGGGCTGTCCAGAACCAAACTCCCCCTTTTCAGTGTTTAAGTTATACTGGGACGGATTGTTTTGCATTCCTATAGGAACAGTGACTGGAAGGAAGAAGACCAGTGGGTTTTCCAGACTGTTATCAATCAGTACCCAAGTGATCTTCAGAGGAGGAGGACTTTGTACCTGGATATGCTGCAGAGATATCTTCCCCACAAATCCAGGCAGGAGCTGGTCAGTGTTGGTTTACATATTCATTCAATTATACAAATTCTTAAACTATGTAGTGAACAATTGTATTAAAGAATGTTTATTGGAGTTTTTCATTTTAAAATATCTTAATTCTAAATTTTATTCTGCACAGTAAAGCAGAAACATCCCTGTTCAAAATACAGGAATTTTAAAACCTATAGTCTCTTCAAAACAAGTCCTGGGCAGATTTTATAGTTCCACATAGTCCTACAGCCAGACTTGCAAAAATAATTTGTTAGCATTGCTTCTGCTGTATAGTTTTATAGCTGTGTTATGCCACTCTGCTTCTCTTGGTGTTTTTATTTTTCATGAGGATATATAGCCTTGTTGCACTGTCTAGGAATAGTTATTTTAATTGTCCCATGGCACATATATAGCTGGAAGACTGGAAAGTTATCTCCTGCTCTAAGGGAAAGGCTATTTTTATATACATAATGCCTTTCAAATTGATTGCTGATTCCTCTTGCGGTCCTCAGTGAATAAGCACATAGCAGCTAATTGAGAAACCCATTTCAATGCTAGAACACTCCAGGATGTCATAAGGAAAGTAGGAGGCTTTTTTTATCCCTGTCTGTATTTTTAGACCATCCACTTCCCTGTGTTTGAGGAGTGTCTAGTGCAAAGGAGTGACAGTGAAGTGATACTGATAATTAGCCAGAGTTTCTCTAAAGATAAGGTTCTTGTGGATTTCAGAAATTTTGCCTTGGGCTGAATAAGGCTGAAAAGTCACAAGCTTTGGGCATGGAGGTACATTTTAAGCACAGCCACTATTAATGGGTCCCCCCACTTCTTTGAAAGTTCATCTAAAATTTAAAACCACTAAATTTAAAACTCCTAATTCTACATCGAACTGATGTCTGCTGGTATGTGTATTAGCCTGACAACTATGGAAATGTTAAAACACTGCTAAGAATCTGTTCTTAAAATGTGTGTGTCACATTGGAACATCAACCCAAGAGCCGTCCTGGCCTCCTTCCCTCTGTGCACAGTGGCCAGTGGACAGGCACTGATCCCAGAGCAGCTCCTCTGAGAGGTCTGTGTTTGGAGGAGCAAACTCTCCAGCCCCTGCCTTGCTTAGGAGTGTCTTGGCTCAGGAGCCTGTGAGTCTGAGTCAGCAGCCCAGGCAGTGGGAGCTGCTAAGGCAGAGTGCCTGTGGTTTGGATGCAGGGGAGCTCAAGGTGCACCCTCAGCCAGCCACAAGCTGATAGGAATATCTGTAAACCAGGTGCCAGGTGAGTCAGCATCCCCTGCTCCCCTGCCAGAAGCCTGGAATTAGCATCTGGAATGGTCCCCATGACAGCTGTGAGCAGCCAGCCATCTCTAGAATCTCATCCATCCCTGGATGTTTTGGGGACATAAGATGGGTTCAAGACTCTACTGCCTCATTCTCTGCAGCCTTACCTGATACTGCTTCCATCAAAGTCTTGAACCTTGAATATCCCCATGAACCTCACTGAATTAGGCCAAAGCAAGTTGATTTCAGATTAAACACTCCCTGTTTTTGCTAGGTGGTGACACTGATGGTGGCACTGTGCTGTTTGGCAAACTAAGATTCTATTTCCAAATTTCCTGCTAGGAAGAAGTGAAGCTGATTCCCCCCATACTGCTTTTGTACAATTGCTGTTACTGGTGCCCTGTTTCTGTAAAGATCAGAATTTGCTAGGAAAAGCCTCATCTTGCTGGAAGTGCTTGATGTCTCTGGAGATGTATTAGAAGGACCTACTTACTTGTTATGTCCTTCAGGACAGGGAGGGACTGTTGCATTTCATTTATTCCCTTTGCAAAAGCAAAGCTGAACAAAGAGAAGTGGGCCAGGAGGATGCTGTGGTGCTGTCAGAGAGGTGTCACAGAGGTGTCACTGCCCAGGACACTGGGGGACGGTGGCATCCCTGGCACCTGGCAGAGTGCACTGCCCCGTGCTGTGGGTTCCATGGGAATATTGGGGATACAATAACTAAATCAATTATATGTGAGGTTTGCAAAAATGTCTAGAATTTTAATTTTATTAATGAATAGTTTTTAACCCTTTCTGAAATGCTTTCCTTTTTCAGGTTGTTCATGAGAAAGCTTGGGATCATTACCATTCCATTAGCAATCAGCGCAGAGTCCTGCTGCTAACCTGGGCTCAGGCCAGGAAAGCCTTTGTCCTCAGGGCAGTGGCTGCTGCTGCTGAAGCTGCTGCTGCTCATGAGGCAGAACTGGTGCTGGCTGATTCCAGGCAAAAGCAGCTGGAGATCTGTGCTGATCTGAAAGCAAAGGTATGTTTGGTTATAAATCCATCACCAAATCTGTATCTAACAGATACATTCAACATGAAGTTCTTCAGATTAACACCAATCTGTTTTCAGATAAATAATTGCTATCTGTCTGCCCTTCTTAAAAGTGCTTTCTAAGACCTGAAACAATGGATTCCATAACTTGTTTGCCCTTGTTATAGAAGGTTCACAATATTCTGATTTACTGTGATAAGAGGTGAAAAAAGATAAAATTACCTGTGTGGTTTTGGTAAGTGAATGGAATTAAGCGGGAGGAGGCTGGACATGAGAGGAAGATGTTGTGATGTTCATGCCTAAGGTGTTTGTAGGAGGAATCCCATTTCTGGGCATGAGAGACATGTTAAGATTTGTTTAAACTGCTCTCTGTGATTTTTGACTGGCACAGAAATGAACATCTGAGAGCATGCATGATGTGTTATTCTCACTTTACCAATATTCTCTCTGCTGAGCCCTCGCTTTTCAGTGAAATACTAACCACTTGATTTAGGTTTTCTACAAGAAGGAAAGCACAGTAAAACCTGTTCTGTGAGGCAGGATTTTGATGTTGATGCTAGTTTTTCGTTAGCAATAACACAAAAACCCTTCTGTCCTGTGTTCTGGAGCTATCTGGCATAGGAAGGTTTGAATCTAAACACTTTAGGGTTAGAAACTGTCTGGGCATGACTAAGTGGGGACTACCCTGCTCTGACTCCTGTGTCAGCCTTGCCTTGAACCAGGGGCAGGAAGGAGTGGTTCTCTGGAGCTGAGGGGATGTTTGGTGATTTTTTACCTAGGCCTTCCTTTCTGGAATGCCTGTCTATCTCCTACCTGCATAACCAGAGGTGGAAGGGCAAATTATTCCAAAACTGTGAATTTGAGTCACTTTTTTCCCCTTTGTTTCTTTTATTTTTCTTCTGCACAAGAAGTAACAAGCTGGTTTTGGAATACTTTGTTGTTTCCACATAGTTTAAGATTCTCACAGATGCCCTGAACATTGTCTGAAAGTTTTTTGGATTCTGACCTCCTGTTTCCAGGAACTGTTTGAAACTTAAACCTATTAGGCCTACACTTTTCAAGGGTGACCTTCAAAGGGATCTTTGTTAAAATGTTGAACATTTGAACAAAACCAACTCACCTGTTCCCCAGAAAAGAGGAATGAAAAAGGAACATTTCTTTCATTAAAGAAGGATATCGTGACCTTGTTTTGATCAGCTCCACAACTGAAAGGGCTGGAAGACGGAAACTGAGATTGGGCACAGAGCTCACTCACTTTCAGAGAAATGATTCTCAACCTATCCATGAGTTCTGTTATGGTTTGATGGGGATATGCATTTGAAAACTCAGAGTTTGCCCAGTTAAAATTCATTTTACAGACTTGTCTTTCTACACTTCTGAATTTTACAACTGCAGAGTGTTGGACATGGAAAGCAGCTGCTGGCAAATAAAGGGAAACTCAGTCCCTTTTATTATATCCATTAATATTGTCTTATATATATCAGTGAGCTAATTTACACAGGTAAAACCCATCCTGACAGGGATCCACAAGATGGGTAAAAAGTGAATCTACCTCTTGAGGGAAAGAGTGTGGAACTGGAGATCAGGGATTTGGGCTGTTCTTCCACATTTTCTTTTTGGCCACTGATTGGCTTAACATTTTGCATTTCACTAAATTTCACATCAGGAAATCTTATTTATATCCCTTTGCCAGGGGAGCAGTATAGTTGCTATAATGATTTACCTGTGAGTAGTACCTGGGTGTGCTTGTGAGGAGGCTGTATCTGACAGAGAGGGACAGAGATCTCCTTCATTCCAGCAGCAGCTTTCAGAGAGAGCCACAGCATTTCTGAGCCTATGGATCCCATCTGAGAACAGATGTGATGGCACACACACAGAAAGACACCTGATACCTGAGAGGCTGTGCACTGGTTCAGTCACTGCAATAACCACACGATATCACCCAGCTTTTATGTAGTTCTCTTCCTCTGTCAACAGCAAGCCAGAGGTGCAGCAGACTCACTAAAGAGTACATGATTTAAAGCTGTTTTAAATGCACTAGGAGCACCTATGCCATTGGTGACACTCTAGGCCTTATGACTGACAGGAGGGAAAATTAAAAAGTAAAGCAGCAGAGAAGTTAAATTAATATTTATATCAGCTTTTATTTGGGGAAAGGGTTTTCAAATTTTTATTCTGTGTTCCATCTCATGGAAGATCAATGTGTGTCCCTAACAGAAATCAGAGTCCCTTAGGAGGAATTTTGGAACAAATCAAGAAGCTCAGGTGAAATAAATCATGAAGACCATATGGTAGTCATCTGAAGGAAATAAAGTGTGAAATGGATAATGCTGGGGAGGATATACTGTACATTCTTAAAGAGGAAATGTGCCTGGTAAATGTCTTTAACACCCCTGTTTGCCATGGGAAAGCAAACAAAACAAACCCTGAGGGGTTACACTTTGGTGAGTGATCAGGAGTCACTCAGATCTGATGTGCTTTGTGCTGTGGGAATCTGATCCCTCCAGGGGTCTGGAGCAGACTTTGTGTAAAATAAATTCTGTGTAAAAATCCTTTTTCTAAACAACGCAGAGAAGCAAATTTTTCCACATCACAAGGTAGGTAAGGCATGAAGTGAGGAGTGATCTTTTCAGAGGACTGGGAGGTGCTGCTCACAGCTGGAGTTTGAAGTACTTGCTGTATTAATCACAAATTCGGTTGATGTGTCTGCGTGCATTCCAAACATTATTTTTCTATTGAATCTATCTTAAACTATTTGTAATCTGGTACTTTCCATGTTATCATAAAACAATTTTGAAAAAGGACTCAAGGGAAGACCTACAACAGCAGATATTAGGACAGTTGGATCTCCTGTGTGTGCTGCTAAGGGGGGGCTTTTTCTCCTCAGCACAAAGCTGTGTGCCTGTTTGCCTTTAAATCTCTTCTCTCCCTCATTTTGTGCTCTAGGATTAATCCCCACTCCAATGCTAAAATCTCTTGGAACACATTGTGAATTTTGGGAGAGCAGCTCTTGCATTTCTTATCCTGGCAGGAACTAAGATAAATTAATTTCAAAAAGAAAAGCATTAGGTGGAATTAACAGGGGTGTTGCAAATTGTATAAAGCATCTTGCAGACTGCTTTCCTTCTCCTTTTCTGTATTGTAAGAAAGGATGTGTCAGTAAACTCAGGAAAAAAAATCCCTATTGAGCATGTAGTCAAGTCATTGATTTAAATGCTGTGACTATCAGAGATCGACACTGAAGTGTTACAAGTGAATGTTAAAGAAATCCACAGATGTATCACATCTAGTGCTTTGACTATAATAATTTTGAAGGAAACTTTTAAAAAGAATAAAAATTTGAATAGTGAGCTGCTTTAAAAAATGGCTTTCTTTTTCAGAAGTGTTGTCTATTCACCACTGAGTTGACCCATTCATTTGTTGGACATAAAAAATACAAGGAAGGAATAAAATACAATTTAGGAATAACCTAAAATTTAAATATAGCTGCTCATGTTTGTGGTGAACTGAAGAGCCGTAGGATGCTACAGCATTTCTCCAAAATGGATGTGAGCAAATGTCTAAGACTCTAATATTCATCAAAAATGAGCCAGCTCTGACTCAGTAATAAGTTTTTAATCCAAATGTAATAAACCTGGATTTAATAGTCTGAGGTCAGCTCAGCATTGACATATTGTGTATTTTGGGTCAGATAAAGCTCACGCACAGCACATGTGAAGCACTTGCAGAGGTTGTCTCTGCAAATTTGCCTTTCTTGCCCTTCCACCAGTCTTTTCCCCCCCTTTCCTGTACCCTGTGTTCCATCACATGATGTTGTTGTTTCTGAATCCATCAGTCTCCTCTTGCAATCCTCTCCCAGTGTATTTCCAGCCCTTGCCCGTGGCTGCTCTGGGCAGCACTCGGAGCCCGCAGAGCCCCGCGCTCCAGGGAAGCTGTCGAGGGCACTTTGCCAAACCCCCGACTGAGCTCCTTCTGATTCTTCCCAGGACACTGTCATGATTTTGTGCTTAACCCATTGGGCTTAGATTGCAGGCTTTTGGGAACAAGGGCCTGCGGGGCGCTGTGCATGGGAGGAGACCATCAGGTGACCTGTGGGCTCTGAGGTCCATTGGAACAACGCACAGCGCCGCAGAGCTGGCGCTGCTCAGAGCAGCACATCGAGCCTCAGACAGGGGCACAGCCTGCTCAGCTGCCTCTCTGCTGGATCCACCAAAGCTTGTGACATCTGGAGTGTGTTTGAGACAAACACTTCTCTCTCAAATCTTGTTGAAATTGTCCAGTGATGCCTAAAGTTACTTGAGGATGGATGACTTGACCAGCAGACAGCTCCTGCTAACGGTGTTGTCTTAGAATGACCTTTTTCAGTGAGAAAAGTGGCACCTCTGGCAAGAAAAGCTGCACCAAAATTTTGCAGTTGTAAAGGATCACAGGAGCTCTCCCTCATGCAATGGCAGGTGGGACTAGAAGGCAGAATTCTGTATCTAAAGCAAGCAATTTAGATAAGTAGTTGTAAATAGAAATGCAGCCTACTTATGTTTTGCAGGTGTGAATATTTAAGCTTATATAATACTTAGAAATGTTAATAAAATGTTGACACTCCAGTTGTCAAGAACAGAAAGATGTTCTCAATAATGCTGGATGAGGAAAGAGAGGAACTAGAAGGACAAGCTGTGAGAAATAAGCTGTTGACACGCTGCCTTGAGTGAAGATGTGACGTGCTGTCAGCCCCAGGGAACTGACACTGCTCCTGTACTGGATCCCAATTTTTATCAGTGCTGATCCCAGCCCTTGTGACAAGTTTCTTCACTGAAATCAGTACATGGTATTCCTCCTCAGGTCACAACCGAGGGTTGTGCTCAAGTGCTTTTCTTTCTTATCTCTTTTTCATATTTAAACACTTATAGAGCTGAAGACAGTATTCTGTTAATGATCAAAACAGTTACTTTTAACCACTTTTCTGATTGTTTTTTTACCTCTTAGAGGTTGCCAGTGAAGCACAAATTGCTCAAGAGTACCAGTCAAAATCTCTTAGGGATGTGAACCTCCATTCTTTTTCTAACCACAGGCAGAACAAGATTATCTTCTGAGATTAGTAAACTTATATTATATCTTAATTATCCAACTGCTAAATTCTCTAATACTACTCTAATTCTTCCTGTAGGTCTTGTGTAGGACAGTCAGATGCAGAGATTGTTTGCTTTTACCATTTATTCGTTGTCATTCAAGACCCTGTGGAGTCTGGATGTCATTCCAGGTGCTGTTCAGAAGTTTTCAGGGTTGAAGAATCCCCAGTTTAGAGAGAAAGGGGCAGGATTTTAGAGCTGAAAGTTACTGGAGATTTCAGACCATCACCTGTCAGTACCACACTAGGTTGTTTTTGACAGGATGTGGATGCTGATACCTGCTGATGTCGGAATTTCACATGTGGCTGTGTGGTCTCAGGACTGTCCAATAACACAGACTTGTTCTCTGCCAGGACAGAAGAGCTCAGTTGTGTTCCCAGGGAGAGGGAGCATCCTTCCCTCTGCTGACCAGCTGTTTGAGGAGCTGCTGCCCTACAGCCCCTGTCATGGGGAGCTTGGGGGCTCCTATTTGCTACTCAGTGTCCATGTGGGTTTTGAATGCTGTGAATACAAAGGACCCCAGAATTTTATGCATTGAACCACAGAGCACAGACAGCAGGACATCTCTGGGCCTCTGCCATCAGCATCTGAACAAAACAGGTGAACAGAGATTGTTCTTGCTGAGTGGTGCTGCTTGATGGGGATATGCAATATGGAGCCCCTGTGCAAATCTGAACTTCTCCCACCTCCTTCTGCAGGACATATTGGCTATTTAAAACCTTTATGGCAGTTCAGGAGGTTACTGACACCTGAGAAAAGAAAAATGTTACGATCTGTGCTCGTAAAAAAGCATGATCTAACTTTAAATAATGATGGCTTTTTCATATTGTTTGTAATATTTCAGGCTCCAGGGAACTGTTCTTAACATACACTTTAATTTTTTTGCTTCTATAAGCTCTAGTATTCACACCCTGAGGCACCCATCTTATTAGCTTACCATTTAGATTAGTAGATGTACACTTACCATTTACATGCATATACTTCCTATTCTTACTGTATTTCCAGGAATAACACTGTTAATATTTTATGTGTCAGTGTGTGGTGGCTTTGAATAGTGCAAGTCTTTTTTTCATTATTATCAGTTGGTACAATTACACATCAGTAGCAGGTCTCCTGTACATCCCACTTTCCTTGGCAATGTCAGCTCTCTTGGGGCACAATTTGCTTGTGAATTCTACAGCCTTGGCAAGGAAGTCACTGCCTGGAGATGTGGAAGTGTGTGAGGTGCCTTTTGCACAGCTCAGAGCTCCCCCGGTGCCTGTGCTGGGAGTGCTGGGGCTTCTGCACCAGCATCTGCTGCCAGCAGGTCCAGTGGCTCCCAAATCCTGTGTTTTCCATGCATGCCCAAACCCTGCAGGTGCCTCCAGCATTGCTGCCCACGAGTGTCGGGGCTCTGCGGGTCCTGGCAGGGTCACGCTGTGCCCAGGGCCAGCTGCAGCAGCTCTGTCCTGCAGATGTGGATGGGTGTGGCACCCATCCCTCAACCTCTCCCTAGTCCTGGCAGACAGTGAAGAGTTTGAGGAGTCGAACTAGAGTTTGTATTGAGAAACTGTGGATAAATGCAAGTGTGTTTGAAAAAACCTATTTTTTCCAAAAGAAATGCACAACTTTTTAGTTGTCATTGGATAGACATCTCCATACAGTTAGTGACTTAGTAAAAATGGTTAGTTCTGTAACACAGACTTCTATAGTCCTGTTTAATTTGTAAAATATTTAAATACAAGGGAATTATCTAATTTACCCAAGTGGAATTTATGTGCTTAACTTCTATTACTCTTGAGAGAAATTGAGTGAATCCTTACTCTTCTATGGAAAACTGGGTCCTTAACTTTTTTTCTTCTAAATTTTCCTCCTCTTTTTTTAAAAAGATTTTCTTTTTTTGTGCACCTCAGAATGGCAAGGAGTTGCTCAGGCAGGAGACACAGCTGCTTTCATCTGAAGTATGAATGAGTGAGCTGTCTTGCAAGTGAAGAGGCCACACTGCTGGCAATGAAGATCACCTTTTAATGAGTTTTCTATGTTAATCTTGTAGTGATCTCAGTTTGGCCAGTTCTAGAGAGGATAGAAAGCTACAACTTGTGTGGGGAAATAAAAAGTTTGCCAAATTTAAAAAAATCATCTTCCTCGTTAGATGATGTGTCAATCAGGAACTGAACTGAGAGCAATATCCTTACTGAAGGGCTGATGTTGCAATTCTGTTATTTCTTTAGCACATAACTTCTTATCACTTAATCACCTTTTACATCTGCTTTGCTTTTTTCTGTTTTTCCGAACACACTAGAAAGGCATAGCTCTAAAAGGGCCTTTACTCTATAAATAGAATTCCTTTAGTCACCAACTTGTTCTGAGGGTGCAGCCCATCTTTTAAAAATGTGAAGAAAAAATGTCATAGTTGACGTGGTTTAAATCCAAATTTGCAATTGAGAGGCATTTTTTCCCCCTCTGTGCCTTGTGGCTTCCATCTGGAAGAATCAAGAGGTATCTCTGACTTGCCATAAATGGGATAACTCTCATTCTATATGCAGCAAGACCCTGAGCAGAGGAGATGGTGGTGATGCAGGGAGGTTGGGAAGGAGGGGAGAGGGTTAGAGCTGCTTTGGGCAGCAGATCATTGTGGTTATCTGAACATGCACATTTCTCAATGTGCTTTTGGACTCTCCTGGTTCCCAGCTTTCTCTCTCAAGCTCCATGTGAGCACAATGAAGGCAGCTGTAGGCAAGTCTGAGACGACTGAAGATGTGTCTCGTACAGAGCAGGGCTCACCCATCCCAGAGCTCATTTCGTGGTTCTCAGTGACTGCTTGGGCTCTGTCTGGGCTGACAGAAAAGCTGCTGGACTTGTTCTGTGGTCCAAGGGTACCTACACTAGCCTGACAGGGAGCTTTGCCACCCAATGGCAATTTTATTGGTGCTGGTACCGATTTTTGGTGCAGACGACGTGCACAATCTAACACTGAGCTCAGGCAGCCTATGCTGCCCCACTGTGAAACATGAAATGGTGTTTTGTGGCTCTTGCTCACTGGGATTTCCCACCTGATTTGGACAACAGCCTGGGGGACAAATGTGGGGACATATTGTGTGGGTTTTTATGCATGGGATGTTTTTAATACTGAATTCCTTTAAAGAGTGTTTGAATCTCTAGTTGTCTCATAATCCCATTTTGCTGTTTGTGACCATGCAGCCCTGACCTGCAGTTGTTGGGTTCCTGTGACCCCCACCATGAACAGGCTGGCCCTGTTCTGCCATGGGCATCCACGGCTAGCCAAATTTTGTAGTTCTTCTTTTGCCATGTAGAATCTTCACTTGTGAGGTTATTTTTCTTGAAGAGGCCTGCTAATTTTTTTCCCAGGGATTCTTAGAATAAGTTGAGAATGGTTTGAAGAAGAAAAAAAACCTGCAAACCATAAGAAAAATAAGGAAAGATGAGCAGAAGTGTATCAGAGATTAATAAAATTCTGGGAGATTCTAGAAGGGTATTTAGATTGTGTCATTTTATAAGGTTGAAAAAGTGAGCTAGAAAACATCAGAGCGGGGATCTCAGAGGATTTTCCTTTTATGCCTTCAGTTATGACAATCAGTACTTTATCACACCATTATTTGGAATTCTGCTTAGAATTTGGATTCTAGAAGCTTAGTATGTCTGTGTGGCACCCAGTGATCTGAGCTCTGGATAGTCATTTGTGGCACTGCTCCTCCCAGGATTTTACATCCTTTTGGTTCCCAGTGAGTGTTTTCTTCCCTTTCCAAAGGCTGCTGCTGCTCCCTGCTCCACCTTTGCCGTGCAGACCCTCCTCATTCCAGGCACCTGCCCGTGCTCCTGTGCTCCCAGACAAGGAGCTTGATGCCACCTCCTGTGTCACCATGGGCAGCTTCAAGGTCTGTTTATAATAAGTCATTGCTGCTTGAGGAGAAAACCTTACATGGTGCTGTGTTACCATGTGCTAATTTAATGGGAGTTCCCAAGGAAGGACTCTCAAAAACTGTTTTGTCTTTAAAAGAGTTGTATCTGTAGGATTAAGTGGATGGACAATGCATTATTACTATTCGGATGTTAAAGTGAAAGAACTAATTTATTACTTTATTTCGTTTGTTGTGTATTTAACATTATTGTAATATGCAGTATTGAAATAATGAACTGAAAAAAGGTGTGCGTATGCATTCTGTTCAGCACAGCAATTTAATAGTTCACTTGACAAAACCTCCTCTAATAATACATGGACTGTGAAATGTACTTGAAATGCCAATTGTAATTAAAAACTTTCGGAACTTAATGTTGGCAGTGCTTGTACTGCTAAAATGAAAACTGTTTTGTGGAACAGGCAATGGGGGAACCAGGTTTCAGTGTATTTTCAGTATTAGTTTTACTACTAGGATTTTTTTTTTTTAATAATGAAATAAAACATTTACAGTTGACACAGTAAAATATATCCTTATGATTTTGAACGCGTAGGAATGGAAGAATGCAATCAAGAACACGTTAATTTTTTTAATGCAGTCTGTGGTCCCAGATTGCTGCTGTAGTGAAGCAGAATTATTGTTTGGGAGGTTTTTTGTTCTCCAGACCTGCACGATCCTGCCTCTGGAGATAAAAGTCTGATGAATGCAGCAGGCTTTCTTGGCACGCTTCAATCGTAGGAATGCTGGCAATTCAGCATCGGGCGGCCACTTTTAAGCAGCAGAACGCTAAAAGCCAGGCAGTGCACCCTGCAGGGATTGCTCAGCCCTTCTTCTGCTCCGTTTCCCCGCCCGCCGCCGCTTGGCAGCAGCGCCGGCGGCTCCGGACCGAGCGGCTCCCCCGTGCCGCGTGTGGCACTGCAGGGAAATACAGCGGGTTTGTATTTCCACTGTCCACTCTGTCCTTTCTCACCGCAAGTGGCAGCCCAGCTCCTGATTTTTTAACCTGTGACCACATGGACAGGACTGGTTTGGGAATCTCTCCTGGCACCTCCGGTGGATCTCAGAAGGTGTCCCCCTGCTCGGCCCACAGTGAGCTGGGGCTGTGAGACTGGAACTGCTCTCTAGCACAGAGGATTTTAATGTTCAAATGTGGTTTAATACATACTGGTGTTTGAATCACCTGGTTAATGTCTAATTTTTGTTACTTCTTACACTTCACTCTACATCTGCAAAGAACATTTTATCCTATATTATTTCAACTCTTCTTGTGAGAAAAGCCATGGCATAAGACCAGCCTACAGAATCACAATTACATTTTGTACATATTTCACAAGTATTGCTTTTCTGGCTTTTATCAGTGTTCCTTTCTTTGTTTTGGTTTGTTTGTTTGTATTTATATTTGTTTTGTTGTTGTTGCTGTTGTTGCAATTATGTCCTTTTTAGTCACAATTATAAATTATTTTTAAAGGAAATGATTCTTTTGCCCTAATGAAAAGGCATGGATTAGGCAAACATGAGAGGGAGCAGGGATAATGTAAACTAATTTCATGTGCTGGATACAGAAAATAATAGCTGGGTATTGTGAACAAATATGGTACAGTAAAACTCTCCTCTGGTAGCCTTGTTACCCATTTTCCTGATTGGCATTGGGCTCATACATTTAAAATCCTAACTAGAAAAATGAAAAAGTAGATTAAAAATTGAAATTAAAAAGTGGAAAGCATATTCTACCTCCCGAGTAAATGTGTGTGTTAGTAGTGATTTAGGTCAGAGTAGGGAGTGTTGCAGGAGTGGAGTTACACACTGAGTTATTGGCCTATCACTTCTGTCTGGGGAACACTGTTGTGTGATTAATGCTTTGTCAGCTGAGTGAAGTTCTGAATCTGATGCTTGGTTATGCTCATTTGTTTGTACATAACCTGTCAAAAATCTAGATTGTGCCCCAGTATTGATTTCTGACTGGGATTCAAAGGTGGTAACAAAAGAGCTACATGGAAAAAACCAGAGAAGGTGATGGTAGCATGTCACAAGGTCGAGTGTCACATGGATTAATGAGGAGGCTGGAGATGAGTTCAGGACAGATCAGTGTCTGTATCTGCTCACTGCTTCGGTGTGGTTTGCTTCCTCCAGTCAGGTGTTGTCCTCCCACCCTCCCTGCTGCGTTTGCTCTGCTGTCCAAGGCCATTGCCAGGCAGTGGTTCCCCTGAAGTATCAGGGAAATGCAACTTTGCTTGAGACCAAGGGGGCAGGAGTTGTGGTACTACTGACTGCCATCTAACACCCAAACAAGTCCCTGGTTAATGGGTAAATTAATATCCAGAGCAGACCAGTGGAGCATCAGCAGAGTTCTCAGACGCAGAGGGAACTGGAGCTGCACCATGGACTGCACCCGACCTCAGTACTGCAGAGCATTTGAAAGGAGAAGCAGGATGTAGGAAAATCCAAGCTTACAAAAAGCAATTTTTTTGTTACATAATCAGTTATATCAGTTGAGAAAATCTGTGATGTTATTACAGAAGTTTAAAGCTCCTTCAAATGCTCCTGCAGCTTATCCCAGCTCCAATCTGAGTATGCTTTTAGCAGATTTCATTCAATGTCTGCTTGTTGTTGGATTTAAATCTTTCTATATATGGTTTTTCTTCGGTCTGTTTTAAAAGCAAGGAAGAAAGGATTGCATGTTCTTCCAACTCATTTTCAAAGCGCTTGTTTTGAGTTCATTAGCGTGGCAAGTGAAGGATAACTGAAACAATGTAGCATTTTATTTCAGATTCTTAAACTGCATGGACAGGCTGCTGGCAAAATTACTACATGAAGATTCAATTTAGACAGCCCTGGTGTTACAAGTTTCAAGTGTGTGGGAAGCGTAATTCGGGTGCTGCAGCTGAGGCTGGAGGGACCTCTCCAGACCCCGAGGTCACCCCCTGCCCAGGCACGGTCAGGTACAGCTGATGACCCAGGACCGTGTTGAATCCAGGTTTAAACAGCTCCACAACCTCCCTGGCCAACACGTTCTTTTGTTCATCCAGCCTCTCAGTAGGGAAGGGATGAATGGATTGGAATTTCAGGTGTTTCAGTCTGTGCCTGTTGTTTCCCCTCTTGTCACTGGGCACATCTGGAAGAGCCTGGCTCTGTCCCCTTTGCCCCCTCTGCATTTTCAGGTTATTTTCATGTTATTACTTTGCCTGCACTCCATGAGAAGTCACAGCATTGTTCAAAGTATTGCAAAGAACAAAGTATAATTGTTATTTCAGCAAGAAGCAGGGCAAGCATGACATCGTTCAGAGATGCAGCTCTCTGAGAACCTTGGATCATGGGGAGTGCTGGATTTCTTAACAGAACATCTTCTATAAGCACAAACCAGAAGAATTAATAATCTGCACACACAGCCAGTGAAATGAAGTAAAGGTGGAGAAATTATAAGCATTTTCATATCTTGGTATTAAAGCACTAGAAAAACCAGCTGAAAAATGGCTGCAATGCTTGTCCCTTAGAGGAATGCAGGGTTCTGTTAGTGCTTGACAAATCCATTACAAAAAGAGCTGGCAAGCCAACACAAAGGAGACATCATTAATCCTGTTGAAACCAGCGTGAAACAGATGAGCACACAACTGCTTTTGACAGCACAGAGGTGAATCGGGGCCCACGCTGGCTGGGGACGCTGGAGATGAGTCACTGCCCATGGCCAGGTACGGGGACAAGTTGTCTTCTTTAACCAACAGAGTCAGGATCGTGTCAGGAATGGATTTTTGGCATGCTGGGCTGGCTGGTCCATACCACCCCCAGGAAGTTTTGTTAGGAAGCGTGGCAGGTCCTGCAGCAGGGGGTGCAGGGAAGCAGGAGCCTGTCCTGCTCTGCCGGGCAGCTGCTGCCTCTCCTCCCACATAGGAGTGGGATGTCAGGCGTGCAGGACCCCCACGGGGTCTGAGCAGGGGCCAGGGGTCCCGGGCTGCACTGACAGAAGGTGAGGTCCCTGTCACTGAGTGAGTCCTGGCTGGAAGCACAGTGCTGCTACAGAAGTGCCTGGGCTAAAGGCTGAGAACGGACTCTGCTCTGTGGCTCTTGGTCTCCACCCCTTCACAGGTTCTAAGTGCCAAAGGGAGATGTGAATTTCTGAGATGGTTTTAGCAGTTTTGCCTATAATATTTTCATATGTGATTTTATTGCATATTATGCCATCATTCGGGAACTGCACATGAACATGAAGAAAGGTGGTGCTTGCTAAATTATTGTGTTGTAGATAAGATTATAAATCTTACTTTGTAAGCAGATTACATGACTTTCCTTCCCAGTCTCAGCTTGGCAGGATTGGTGTTACACAGTCTGCTGCACGACTGTCTCTTCAACTATTTCTTCCAGGTTCTACAGTGGAAAGCACAGCAGGAAGAAGCTGCTAAACTAGAAGCTGCTGTAGCTGCCAGAAGAAAAGAAAAGGAAGATGAGAGAGAAAGGCTACAGAGAGAACAGGAAACCATTCGTAGAGCTCAGGATAAAGAGAAAGTAGGAGAAACTTTAATACATTTTTGCATATATTAATATGTACCATTGCTTCTAAAATCTATAACTGATCTCATAGCACATATATTCTTTTAAAGTATTATGTATCGGTGTAGAGATGGGCAAATGGTTAGTCAGGTCTTGCTCCTGTCCATTTCAGCTCTAAAGCTGCCTGCTCTGACACACCAGTTGTGTTACTCCATTGCATTTCTTAAAAAAAGCCTCAGCAAGTCAGTGTGTCACAAAAGGAGCACAGAGGCAGCTGGGGTTGACTCCACAGGTCCGCTCCTCTGAGCAGCATGGAGCCTCAGGAAGCGCCCAGTGCTGCAGCTGAGTGCTGCAATGCAGCACAGGAGAGCACGGGCTGCAGGGGCACCTCGGGGGGACAGCATTCCCAGCCCTTGTCTGCTGACTCCTTGGGAAACAGCAACCTAACAGAGACTCAGGAACGCACTGCTGTGATTGTAATGCTTTAGAAAATCAAGCTGTGTCACAAGTATTTGTGTTGGCCTTTTTGCTTAAATGCTATGGCAAAAATCCACGTGGTTGTTTCATTGAGATTTTACCTCTGAGTCCAGTGGCACAGAGAGGGACCTGTAGTGAGGGTTTGCTGCTTGGCTCTTGAGTAGCTTTGCTGCTGCTTCTCTTTCTGTTCCAGCTAGTTCTGTGTATTTGCCTTTGTACACATGATGTTTGTAGTGCAGGTGGCTCTGAAACCACAAGGAAAGAAGAGGCTTAGGGAGGCAGTGCTGACCCAGCCACCACCAATACTCCTTTTATCTGTAAATATTCTGGTTGTGCAAACTTCTCTCTTGCTGTGTCTAATGCCTATATAGAGCAGTGCTCTGCCTATGCACAGATGGAATAGCAGCTGTTTGGGTTCAGCAGTCATAGGTTTCATTGGACTATTTTACATCCTGGATCCTTAAAATGGCTGCTAACCTTATACTGCAGCTGCTTTTCTGGGGAATGCAAGTAGAATATTTAAAATATCTGTAAGTAGTGTGAAAGGAATGACCACACTACCTACTGTAACCTGGGTAAGTTATGCCCAGCAATTCCAAACCTGGGAATGGGTAAAATGCCATTAATTCTAAATACCAATAATATGCTCTATGAGACTGTAGATCAGAAATTTTCCTGTGTATTTGAATATGGAATTTCAAAAATACCCACTGGTCTCTAATTAGAATTTATAAGAAAGACTTCAGGTAAAGGGAATAAAAAATGGGAATAATTGCAAAAGAGAAAGTTTTATTTAATAAATATAAGTATTCCAAACAATATTAAATAAAAGTATTCTAAGAAATATGGTTATAGCCACCCTTGTTTCCTGACCTTCACATGATAAAAATGCCCTGTATACAGAAATCATTGGCTTAAAGGCTGGGACTCCTGAAACACAAGCACTGATTGGAAGACCTATTTTAGGTGTGAATCCTGATTGTGAAAGGTTTCTGTGCACAAAGTCAATCATTCTGTGCAATGTGCTGCACTTGGCTCGGGGCGGTGCCAGGCACAAGCACCCACTGGGTGCAGAATGGATGGGGAGCAGCCCTGGGGGGCAGGAGCTGGGGGTGCAGCTGGGTGAGAAGCTGTGTGTGCCCAGCCACAGAACCCACACCCAGAACCCTCCGTGCCCTGGGCTGAGCCCCAGTGTGGGCAGCAGGGAGGGGGGGATTCTGCCCCTCTGCCCCTGTGCTCAGGTGAGACCCACCTGCAGAGCTGCCCCAGCCCTGGGGACACAGCAGAGGGACCTGGAGCTGGAGAGAATCCAGAGGAGGCCCCGCAGATGCTGCAGGGCTGGAGCCAGGCTGGGGGAGCTGAGAATCTTCCCCCGGAGAAGGGAAGGATCCAGGGAGAGCTCAGAGCCCCTGGCAGGGCCTGAAGGGGCTCCAGGAGAGCTGGAGAGGGACTGGGGACAAGGGATGGAGCCTAGAGTACCAGGACAAAGGGGAATGGTTTCCCACTGACGGTGGTCAGGGTCAGCTGGGGTACTGGGAAGATAACAGATATTCTATCGGCAGTGCTGGGTTATTGGTTCAGCTTGAAGATCTTTTCCAATGTGAATGATTCTGTGTTTTGCAACATATGTCACAGCAATATAGGAATTACAAGCTTGCTATAAATGTCACCAGTTGTTTCTGAAGAACTGCCCCAGTTTGTGGAGCAAGATCCTGCAGAATTCATTCATATGAAGAATTCAGAGTTTCACTTCAGCAATATTTACTTGACTATTCCTCCTCCTGCATCCCAAACCTGCATCTTTCCATATAAGTTTTCCTGCTCAGGTTTCAGTCTTCCTTGAGGTCTTTCTTTCTCACTCAGCTTTGGAAAATCTTTGTGCTTCTGTGAGGAACACTCCCGTGCTTATTCAGCAGACTGCACTTCAGCACAATGAACTAGGCTGGGCTGGATCCAGCCCTTTGATCTGGCCCAGGATAGTTCAACTCAAGGAACATTCACTCTTCTAAGCAGCACAGTTGAAGGGTTTGATGGCAGAGTAGGGAAGCAAGGAACAAATGGAAGTGGTAGTCTTCAGATTGTGGTGGAAAAATATATTCAAATTAGTGTTCAAAGTCTGATTTTACTACTTTTGTTGTGGGGGCTCCACACCCTCTCGCTCTCCTAGCAAATATTCTGTTAGCTTGTAGTGGTCTAAAATAGAAATTTATTCTAAAAGAATCAAAATTGGAATCTCTAACATAATGCTTCTCTTACTTTCTTTGTTCTCATTGCCTGGGCTTTGGAATGAGTGTTAATTTGTTTGCTGTATTTGTTCAAACTCTAGCTGAAAAAATACTGGGCTGAGAAAGAGCTCAAGTGGCAAGAACAGGAGGAAAGAGATCTACAACATCTGGAGGAACTGAGAAAATTAATGGCTGAACAAGCAGCCAAAGACAGAGAAAGGTAAAAGAAATTAAATGTGAATACCTATGGTATCAATAGGAGCTTCTTATAATCTAATTTGCCTTGATCTCCTGACTTTCTTATTTAGAATAAATTGAGGATAAGTATTTTTTTCCTTCCTGTTTGGCAAATGCTTCAAACTATATAGTAAGGTTGCATCCTAGGTGATTGTATCCTAGATGCAATTTATTTCAGTTTGAATTAATTCACATCCATCAAAATTACAGACCATTGTAAGCACTAAAATGTCATAAATTGTAGCTGAGTAATAGGACTTTCTATATTTCACTTTGCAAAATGGTTTATAATCAGGTTTGGTTTGTTTGATGGGCAAGTGAAAGGAGCATGTTCAGTACTTAACAGACTCGAAGATATTTATTGGTATCTTAGAGAGTCCTAAATTGCTTGTCTAGTTGTAGATGCTCTTCACCTGTTTGATGGGATTTAGGACTTGAGCCTGCTCAGGCTTGAATTGCCAAGTCTTTGTTGCACAATATGGCCTTTCACAGCCTGTTGAAGAAATGCCGGATTTCATAGAGGAATCCCTCTGTCAGAGGGACATAAAACCCCTGCAGGTAGTCCAGTTATAACTGCTCTCAAAGCATAGGCTAATTCCTTTTACATAGAGGAAGCCACCAAATTGTGTGGACCAGAAATGCAATTAAAATACTATTAAAGTGCCATTGGCATTAGAATATTAAACTTGGTCTTAAGCATTCTGTGGGAAACACTACCTGGGTATTATTTTGTTAGGACACCTTGCTGACAACTTAATTGAACGTCTATGTCCTTATGCTACAAATATATCTCTATTTAGACATGCCTGCAGTGGTTTTAGCTCATTGGAGAAGGAGCACATGTATTTGAATTACTGAATTTTCAGAACTGATTAGGAGAAACTGAGTTCTCTTTAAACCTATGTGCTGCACTCTGCCATACTGCTGGGTATGTTCTTATGTTAATACATGTTGTAGAATAAACTGTAAGGAAATGGCACAGTTTGTTGAGGAATGCAGGGAGGAAATAATCGCCCCTTCAGGCTACTGTGAATGAGAAGTCAGTAAATGCTCAGCATTCTGTTGCTCAGAACAGACCTCCTGCACCAAATGAAACATTTGACTGTGCAGGCTCAGGTGCACACAGGGCACTGTCATGTCCCAGGGCAGCTCTGCAAAACTGGCAGTGTCCTGGCATGCTCCACCTGCCAGAGCACAGAAGCTGCCTTTGAGCCTTTGCAGAACACTCACGAAACACGGCACAGGCTGGTTACCACAGCTCTGATCCAACATATTTTCAGGGCCTTTTGGGAAGGAGTTACATCTGCTGTAGTCCCTGCTTTATACGTGCACAGGATCACACACTCAGCTGTTCTGAATGTCTTCACTTTTTGTGTCTGTGTCTTTAGAACACAAAACTATAAGCTCTCTTTTAATGTGGTATCAACAACTACCAACTTCATTTAAGTTTTACTATGCTTCAAAAATTAGCATCCAAAAAGGCAAGTGTTTGTTGTTACCAGTCCACTTCTTTTTCATCTGTGCAGTTAATTTTAGTCAGGTTCTCTGTCAGGTCCCTGGGGTAGGAAATGGTTTGAAAATACATCACATATTCTACAAGAATGTTCCCCCCAAAAGCAATAGATTTGGCATTACTCTTGCCGGGTGAAAATAGAATTGGCATGGAACCGTGCAAATATTTGCACTGTCTACCTGTGGGGAGAAGGTTAGCACAGTCCTGCTCTCCAGGGAGGCAGCGAGAGGGAATCGCCCACGCGGGTTCCACCCCAGCACCCAAACAGCCCAGCCCCGGGCTCCAGTGGAGGCAGGGACTGCTCTGTGCCAGAATTTGGTGTGACTGACACCAGGAACAGAGCCATGGCCACTGCTGGCCGTGGGGTTCTGTTCACCAGGGCATCTCCCTGTGACCTCAGAGCAGCTCTGTGCAGGCTCACCTCCCTCGTCCCACCCCAGGGCTCTCACACACTCCCCTGAAACTCTGCTGCTCTCTCCAGATGTAGCAGTTCACTATTTCCTATTGAATATTTATGAGACAGTGTCTGAAAGCAGAGTTTAAATGAAAATATGCTTATCAAAAATTACACAAATGTGTACCTGCAATGCTACAAAAGGTACCTTTACTGAAACTAATCAGTTATGCTCATTTATCACCTGGTGATTTATTAAAATTGTTACTTTCTGTGGAGCTTAAAAGCAAAACTGAGTATTAAGACATTTTGATTTTGAGGTTTTCTATAAAATTAACTTTACTTAGAAGAAAGAGTAGCTAAAATGCTGCTAGGTGTAAAAGAGTGAAAGAGAATGAACAACTTTATTTAGATGTGAGTGGGGTGAAATCAAAGCTTGAGTAAACATTTGGAAGCCAAATATTAAAGAGTTTTGGAAGGGTGTTCCAGCTTAGGAACATGATGTGCAGTTGAGTATGTATTTCCAAGGGTGTCTGCCTTCCCTGGGTGTGGATTTCATAGCTGTGCCGTTGCCTGCTGACAATGACATTTCATTTTTGTTAATGCTGGCCGTGCTCTCTGCAGCCCGTGGGGGATGACACCACAGCCAGGGAAACACCGCACCCCGCAGGAGCCTGGCTCCACCCCGCCCTCCCCGGCTGCTTTTTGGCAACCAGTCAGGATCACCCGGACTGGTTCAAACTGGGTGTGGAAAGGCCACAGAATGCTTCAGTCTAGAACTGCTTGGTGTTCCCCTGTGCAGGAAAACTGCCATGGGCAAGACAAAGTGTTTGAAGTTAGGCCTGGCCAAGTGCCCCTCAGTCTTCCTTCTTGTCTTTGCACAGAAGCTTCCGGAGTACTGAATTTCGTGTTTGATAACTCTGGAGTATTTTAAAACATGTATCACAATAGTCAGCTCAAGCAGAGGGACAGCGTTTCAGTATAATGTAATTTCTGCCATATTTAAAAAAAATGAAAGATCTGCTTTTTATTAAATGTTCGCCATATAAAAAGCAGATTGGGCTTTTCCTTAGTACAGAATGACCCCTGAGCACCACTGCTGTAGCATTTCTCTGCCTAAACTACAGTGGACACTGTGAGAAACTGGAAGCCTCTCTGGGGTACTCTCAGGCAGCCTTGTACCACTCTCTTAGGATAAATTTGTTTGTCCTGCTAATTGTGATTGGGTTATTTACACAGAGGTCTTTGCTAGCCACCAGCAGAACTGTAGGTTTAATTCTGATTTTTGCAGTTTATGGCACAAGTTATACACTCCTTTGAGCTTACTAAAATTTGGAGAGTAAGAAAATAACAATACATGTTTTATTGTAGTTGTAGAAGCTGTCTCATCTCAATTTCTCTAAAGGCAAGTTCAAGTTTGAAGGGCCAAAGGAGGGTAATTCTCCAAATGCAAAGCATGGCCTTGGCAGCTCCTGTACAAGGACTGAAAGTGTCATACCAACAAATATCTACAGCTCCAAAGGGAGCAGACTCAGCACAGTAGTCTATAAAAGCCTGCAGGGAAAGGTGGAGCAGCACAGTACTGCTGTGGGAAAAGTTCTGGAGTTACTGGTGTGAACCTCCAGCTTTTTCCTTTGGAAGAAAGTTGTAAGTATCAAGGTTTTTTTTTCTTTTTCCAATGACAAGACTGGGAGTGATGTGTTTCTTTTAATGGAAAGGGTTATAGGAAAGATTTCTTCTGCCATACACAGATGTGAGAGAACATTTCTTCTTGGCAAAGAAAATGGGAGAGAAAAAAGAGTACCAGGGCTATATAAAGCTTGCTAGAGAAAATCTGTGGTCTAGACATGGAATCTGAAAGGTTAGCCAAGTTGCTTCAAAGAACAACTGAGCAACCAAAACCCACCGAAAAACAAATCAAAAAGTACAACTCCCCACACTCACCTTCCCCAAAAAACCCAAACCAAAAAACTCCGACAAAAAGAACAGGTTCCAATGAAAAAGCATCTTTGCCTTTCCGAGGTGCTTTGGTGAACCACCCCAGCACATAAGGTGGGTGTAGGATCATCAGGGTGGGTTTTGCCCAGGAAAGGCAGCGGAGCAGCTGCCCAGCCTTCGTTCCCGTGTGTGCTCCGCAGGGTGCGGCTCCGGCGGGCGCTGCTGCAGAAGCGGCTCCTGGAGAAGAAGGAGCTGGCCCTGCTCCGGGCCCGGCAGCAGGAGGAGAAGGAGAAGCGCCTGGAAGCGCTCCGACAGCAGGTAGGCTGGGCTCCGGCCACAGGGGTCTCACAGCACTCTGACACAAACACACACCGCCAGGGCAGGGAGAAAGAACAATCTCTCAAAAGCAAATAAATGAGCAAGGTAAAAGGCACTTTTGGTCTGACTAACAGTAATTCTGTCATATTATAAATCCTGTGTGCTTTCCATCTCTGACAACAGGAACGTTATGGCAGTAAATTGTAGTGTAGGAGCTGTTGATATCTGAAAGGAGATAGAGAAGATTTTTCTAGGTTGGACGTGATTTTTCTTCTGTGATTTTATTTTCTGGGTTTTGTTTGTTTTAATAACCTTAAGTCTGCCTTGAATCTTAGGCAAGATTTATGAGTAATTTATGTTCTTTTTAAATGCTGAAAACTTGCACACCTTGGATGACTTTTCTTCAGAAATATTTGACTCTCTGAAACTTTTGCATATTACTTTTAAAAGGACACCCATAAAATGCTTACTAATGCTTGCCAATGTCATAGTAAAAGCAGTGCTAAGCTTATTTTTTTCTACTGCTGACTTTTGAAAGAGTAATTTTTCCTTAATTTACATTTCTGTATGTAACCTCCTTGTTTTTTCCTCCAAAGAGGCTGGTTGGTAGTCATGATCTGCTGAGCTCTTCCCACTGACTCAATTCTCTTGCCAAAGTAGAAAATGCTTCTAGAAGGGCCTTTGCCTGGGATGGTGATGTTCCCACTTCATTATACTTTTCTGACCAACATTTATTCTCTGTTTCACACTAATGAAATGCTGCTTCACAAAGTACGTACATTGTTTGTATAGGGGGAAAAAAAGATCTTTACTAAAGTCATTCAGCCTGTGGATTGCAGCAGCCTGTAAATACAAAGGGTCATTTTATTAAAGACATAGATGAAAAATATTGTATGCAATTTAAAGTATTTTTTTTTTCTGGTTTTAGTCATTCATCATATGGGCTTGTGACTTTAGTTATTTTGCTCGCACATCTTTCTGTGTTTTTTCAGAATAGTATTAGCCTGTATCTGAATATTTTAACACAAAGAAAATAAAAAATGAAGAAAGATTAACTCTGGCACAATAAGTGTCTGGGAGACTTTGATACTGATCTAGCCACAGGAAATTACACAGTTAAAGCAGATGCACTTCAGAAAAAAACCCAGAGTTGTGTTATTTGGGGTGTATCACTCAATATTGTTGCCTGTGACTCTGTAAAAGTTGTGAACTATCACCCTGAACATCTTTGTTTCCACTGGAAGAAAAAGAAGGAAGTTTGGACTTCCAGGAATTGTGGGTGTTGCAGAATTAGGAGGCTGCTGCGTCCCTGTGGAGCCTGGGTTGGGTGCTGGAGCTCGTTCAGTGTCTGCTGGAGAGCTCTGGGTGCTGTTGCTCCTCTCTCCCACACCCTTGTTGTGCCCAGGCCGTGTCTGCAGCTGGGACCCTGCGCTGCTGTTACGCTGCAAAGACGGGGAATAATCGTGTTCTCAAGGGATGTGTTACTGATGATGACCTGCTCTCAGCTTGGCTCTGCACAGACAGAGTAATTGTTATTTTCATGCTGTGCCTTTAGGTTGCTGTTGTTGCAGAATTGGATCCAGCCAGAGCAGTGGCTGACACGGTGGCGTCAAAAGCTCGGATGGGCATAGGAGCCAACGAAGAGTTTGAGCTGCAGCAGCCACTGTTCAGGTTGCACACGTACAGTGAAGAGCAGGTAGTGGGGCTGAAATGGTGCTGTGTGGGTCATTGTGTGCTCTTGTGCCTTAGTAGTGACATAGCACAGTAGCATTAATTGCATATCCTGAACATATAACATAACAGCTGCATTAGCAGTAGACTATAGAATATAATGTGTGTAAGACAAAAATGTTAGGGGTGATAGGGGGGGCAATCCCTCTGACCCAGCACGGGGGGTGCAGGAGCTCAAGAGGGAGCTCCAAAGGTCCATTCAGGTTCAGTGTGGGACTCCTGGCTCTTCAGAAGAGCTTCTTCCGTTGCCACCACTGGAGGGAGAACACTGGGATAACTGGACTGTTGGGCAGTTCTGGTGCTTGCTAGGCATTTTGACCAATCTGTTTGAAATTCTTGCAATTTAAAACTCACCCATTTTACATTCTTATGCATTTATTTACAAGAATGCTTCCTTTTCACCTGCCCCAGTCAGTGAAATCTCTTCCACTGTGCAAAGGGGCTGTGGTAACCAACTATGGGCTATGCTTTTTTCTTGAAAGTTTATGCACAGCACAGATCTCTTCACAAACTGAAAATCAGTGACTTGACCATCTTTACACTATTTCTGGGTAGAAGCTCCATTGGGATGTATCTGCAGGGGCTAAAGGAAAATAAACCAGTGAAATGTAAATTAATCAGGAGCTGAACTAACTGTACTCGTGTTTCAGATCACTCAGCTTGCTGAGGAGGGTGCTCCCTCAATTTCAAATGTAATCAAGGAACATCTTGAGATCTTTAGATTCCCTCACTGTTCCCTGTCTGGTCAGTCAATGCATTTGCAATTATTCTCACTCTGGAATTTAAAAATTTTGTTTACAGAAAGAGAAGAGTTATGGTGCAATTCTATGGTGTAAAAGCTTTCTTTTGACACTGAATAAGATTAAATTTAACAACATCTATAGCTAATGTTGTCCAGCACTTCCCATTTTAAGATATTTTAAAGCTTCTCAGTTTGGTAATGGAAAGATGTGGGTTTTGTTTGGTTGTTAAAATTCTCCACATCTGACCAATGTACAAGGTCCTGATAAGTCTTTACTTAAACATGCTCTGAACGTCTGTATTTGGGGCCTGTACCTTCATTCTCAGCATGCTCTTTCTGTCTCAGCTGCAGACAGGTTTGGTGCTGCTCAGGCTGCAGTGTGTGTTCCCTGCCCAGCACACTCCCCACTCCCTCCCAGTGCTGCAGGGCTGTGGATCTTGTTCCCTGTGAGGGTCTCGGGGCTCTGGGGAGGTGATGCTGGAACTGGAAACAACGTGTTGCTCTTCCTTGTGCTTCCAGTGCCGTGCCACTGCTGACCATGGAAGAGGGATTGGAAACAGGCTTACACATTTTGTCAGATAAACTTTTGACAAATTTCAGAAGTAATTTTCCTGAGATTAATTGTCATTCTGACAAATGGAAGCAGCACTGCCATGTAAGCACAAGGTGACACTGTGAGAAAAATCATAAAGGCTTTTGGAGCACTTGGATTCCATAGGAACAACCAGGAGGAGATTGGAGTCTGTGCTGCACTTGGGGCTGTGTGCACAGAGAACATGGGGAAGGCAGCAGCTCCTCAGGGCAGTACTTTTTGGCTTCCATTGATTGTTGCTGTGGTTTTTTTAACAGGTCATTTCTGACCCCAGGCTTCGTGTTGAGCTCGCTCTCCGAGAAGCTGGACTGCATAAAACACTTTATGCAAGAGAGATTTTGTCAAAACTTCCACCACTAAAGCTTCCAAGAAGAGACATGGAATCTACAGCTTTTAGTGCAGAACATCTCTCATCTGAGGGGCAGAGGAGCATCAGGGACCTGGTCTGGCCCACAGCGTGCAAACCTTAAATAAATTCCCTTTGGTTGTGTCCTGGAACTGCTCAGTTCCCTGTGTGTGCAGCCAATCTAAAGCACTCCAAGCCTTTCTGAGCTGTGCTACACCACATCACACCTGCCTGGTGTGGTTTTGGAGAGGTTGGGGTGTGTGCTGGGGTGGTGTGATTGCCCAGGTCCCTTTCAACTGGGAGCTGGGACCCCTTTGCTTAAGGACTCCCACACAAAGCACAGGCTGATCTGATGTGCAGCACCTTGAGGAGGAATTCTTAGGATTTAATTGGCAGCAGAAGTCCAAAACAGCTTTGCACAGCAGTTACTTTAGATTTTATTATGTTACAGGAATAAATCCCACAATTTTCTTTCCATGTTTCTTCAGAATTTGATTCTTTTAGTTATAAAATCTTCATTGCCATGGATGTTTCTAATATTCCTTGATTATGATAAGATGAAACTTAAACCTTTGTCTATATTTAGAAGGTAACTTGCTGCATCATATTTACTGCAAACCAGTCATGCAATTTCATATTGCAGATTAGTTTTTCAGTATAAATTATAAATTAGAAAGAGAGCTGGCATCTTTATTTCGGAGCTGACACTACTGAATATGATTCTATTAACTGAAAGGGAAATTGATACTATTTCCTTTTGAAACTGATTATGTTTTCAAGCCTTATATAATGATAGCATAAAATGTCTGTGAACAAGTTACAATTAATAGTCTGACCAGAACTTTCTAAGGATAATGAGTATCAGAAAGGTCTGACTATCTCTAGTCTTGTCTCTAGGTCGTGATGGGACCTTCTTGTGTGTGATACTGCAAGGCCTCATCAGTGCCAGTGGGTCACACACCTGTCCTGCTGTCAGAGACAAACAATGCCAAGTTTTCACACCTGAAACTGAGAACACCTTTGGCAATGGCAGTGAGAACGTGGCCTCACCCAGAGAGCCCTGGGGTCTGGCCGGATGCTCAGGCCGTGGCCTTGGAAGTTGGTGGAGACCACAAGGCAGGTGCCAAAGGTGGGGGAATTGGTGTGACAGACTCCTGAGAGTGAGCACAGGATCAGCCAGGAGCAGCATCATCCCATTGCTGCAGCTGAGTTACTGAGTGGGGAAAAGCTGCAGATCCTGCCCTGAGCTGTGGGAGTGATGCCTTCTGGGCTCAGCCTCTGTGTGCTTGTGCTAAAATTACAATTCTGTGTATATTTGTGCTTTTTATTTTGGTATCTCCTTTGGGATAACTCCTTATTTTTAAAACACACTTGACCACTTCACAGTTGGTTGGATATTCCTGTGGGGAGAGCAGCAGTGCTTTGCTGTGGGGAAGAGAGTGCCTGCGAGACATTTCCCAGAAAGGCATCATCCCAAACCTAGGCAGCTGGTTTTTTTTTCCCTTGCCTTTAAAAGCAGATCTAAAAGATTAAAAAATTTGCACTACTGAAATTGAGATTATAATTCTCATATTTTATAAATACTAAGATTTTAATGAAAAAGGAAGTTTAAAGGGAGCAGACATTGGTTCTGAAATAGTGGGCACAGATTTTTAGGCAGAGACTTGTGCTTGTTTTCATGTCTGTCATTTCTCAGGGTAGACACTGAGTAGAAATCTATAGAAGTCTGGGCTACCTCAGTGCAAAAATAAGTAAGGGCCTTTAGTAATACAGTGAAGCCAAATTGAAGATTTGGGGGGGTACTTAACAGTGGAGTGTGGAGAACATGCAGGTCAGTAAAAGGGCATTTTGCACAGCACAACCAAGGCTGCTCATGCCAGGAGAGCTCTGCAGACCCCTTGGCTGTTTCCTAGTCTGGCCAGACACCTCTTTCCTGCTCCTGTGGGAAGGAGGAAGATGTTTCACCCTACTTCATCATCCTCACCTTAGCATTATTCACAAGAGATGTGTATAATGACATTGGTTTTAATGATAAATCTTTCTACACTTAAACAAAAAAAAAGAGAAATCTTCCAAGTTGCACACATGAAAACAGTAATTTTAAAAATGTTCATGGTAAGTAGGCTTCTCAACCAGCACGTCTTGCAGCCCTGCTTTGTGGATTTGGCCAGGTAGGGGTGGCCATTCAGAGCTCAGCTGTCTTTATGCCAGGAATGAAGTGGGGGCAGTTCACTCTCAATTGTATTTTTATAAAGCCTGATGAGAATTTCTCTGTAAAAATTAATTTATTTGGTTTCAAGATAGACAACTTATTTGTTAATTTTGGTAGTGAGCAAAGTGGCTTTAATGTTAACCAGTGCCTGAAGGTCAGGTCCTCAGCTGGGCACAGTTGTGCACTGTGGTATCCCTCTCATGCTCAAACTCTGGCATGTGTCTGTTTGTGACATCTTTAAATACTGTAGGAATAAAAATCCGGATGGCCTTTGTAACTGCAGTAACAAAAATGGTCACAAATACGGATTAATTTTCCATGTCATTTACTTAGTTTTCGTCTTTATGCCCAAAGCAAAGAGATCTCCTTCCTGGAAGACCGCCGTGGCCAAGAGTGACCCTAACAGGACAGTCCTTTACGACGGCTGGAGTGAGGAACCTGCAGCTCTGTCCCGCAGCCCGGGTTTCCGAGCAGGTTTGCCGGCACATCCCCGGCCGCCGCAGGCCGACAGCTCCCGCACCGCGGGTCCGCTGCCTCCGGCCGCTCCTCTCCGCTCCTCTCCGCTCCGCTCGCCCGCGGGAGGGCGGCGGGACCGCGCCTCTGCCGCTGCCCGGAGCAGGGTCCGTGTGCCGGGGCGGGCAGGTCCCGCAGCCCCGCTCCCCTTCCCGGAGCTGTCATCGTCAGTCGGCGGGGAAGAGCGCGGGGCGCAGCCCCAGGCGCTTGCGGATGAAGGCGGCGATCAGGCGCTGCGGCCGCCGCTGGTACTCCCACAGCACCTCGTGGGACGCCCGGATCTGGTCCCCCTCCAGCCGGTCCAGGAGCGCCACGCAGACGACGGCGGCTGCAGGAGGACGGAGCGCTGTCACCCCGAGCCGCGGCTCCGCTCGCCCGGGCTTTGCCCCGGCAAACCCCGGCAGAGCCTGGCAAACCCCGGCAGAGCCCGGCAGAGCCCGGGGCGGCTGCAGCGGGACGGGACGGGACGGGACGGACGGGACGCGCGGCGGGGCCCGCAGGGGCGTGAGGGGAGCGCACTGTTGGTTTGTCCGGCACGCACACAGGTCTTTTAACGCACACTTGGGTTTTATCGAGCTATAAAATTTGTTTTAGTGTCCTCTACTAGATAAAATCATCAAGGATGTGTGTTTGGCGTTCTGGCACCGAACTAGACCCTTAGAGGGAGTTAAGCCAGAGCGTGGGGAGGAGGTGGAAGCAACAGGACTCACCTTTGAGACCACACAGTCCACAGAGGGCAGCGAATGCCGTGGACTCCATTTCAATATTCCTCACACCAGCATCATAAGCCTTCCGTAAGTATTCCAACTTTTTTTCACTGGAAAAAGAGCATAATGCACCATCTAATCTCCCCTGACCTGGAAAGGAAGCAGAGAACTGTCACTGTTGGCCTTGCATGGGGTCATGGGGCACAGGGCCGAGGTGTGAATGTGAAGTCCAGCAGTGCCCACGTTCTGTCTGAGGCCCGCAAAGCTTTCCTGTGAGTAGCTGGTTAATTCATATTCCCCTCAGTGTTAAAGCCAGCACGATGTGTCTCTAGGGGAGAGAAGGATGCAGGTTTCAACACTGGTAAAAGGTCAAGTCAGCCCTGGGGGAGGTACCAGGGGGTGCTGTGCTCTGCTCTGCGGGGACAAGCCATCGCTGCTTCTCCTGAGATCCATGCTGAATATCAGCTGTGAAGTTCTGCCAGGTTAAATCCCAAAATGCCACCTGACTGCAGAAGAGGGACAGCAAGCTGTGAAGAATGGGAACAGTGAAGAGAGGAAACCCCCTTAAAGTGGGTTTAATTTTTCTGCAGGGGCTGATGTGGGTGGAAGCTGGAGCTACTTACAGTGGCACTCGTGGTGTGGGTGGCACTGGTGCTCCCCCACTGCAGCTCCAGGTACTGCTGCAGGTAGCACCAACACTGTTCAGTGTGGCCATGTGTGGGGCACCCATCCCGACCCTCTCCTCTAACCCCTCCAGTGGCTCTGGCTGTCCTGCTGTGTGCTCAGAGCAGATCTGCTCCCTGTGCAGCTTCTCCTCTCACACAGTGTCTGAAGGCCTTGGAACAGGCAAATGCTTATCTGCGGACAGGCCAGCCTAGGCCAGCCCTTCAGCTTATTGCTGCTCCTACTTTAATCCCCTTAAATAGCTTTTTGTTTAAATAAAACACGGACTTGAGCAATACACAGATGGCTGCATCTGCAAGCCTAAAGGTTTATAAATAGTGCTCAGATTATTAATTCTTCATTACATTTCATCTACTCTGCAATCAGCATTTAATTTTGGAAAGGAAATGGTTCTAGAGTAACCAAAGTTCGTTTATAGGAATCCCACAGGCAACCTGATGTTTTCCTAGTGTTTGGTAGATCTGAAGTGACAATCTTGCTGTAAGAGAATACCTTGGTGGCAAACTCAGCGAGGTGCAAACAGAGGTACTGTGTGTTCTGAGGGTGCCCCCTGCTCTGCCTGGGCCCCCCAGCACCACGTGGGTCTCTGCCTGCAGTGCTCCTGTGGCCTGGGTGCCCTGGATAGCTTTGTCCATGTAACAGTGGAAAGACTCAGCATTACGTGTGGTGAGGAGGGCCAGACAAAGCTGGTTTTACCTTCGTAGAAGTCGTAGGTGCACATGGTATGGCCAATGAGCGTGGGGACGTCGGGAATCTCCCTGCTGCAGGCAAGCAGCTCCTCTGCCAGGCCCTTGTCCAGCTCGGTGCTCCTCACCACCACATCATCCAGCACCACCTGCTCAAAACGCGGCTGGAAGGAGGAATCCACGGCCACGTCGGTGATCACAACAGACCCAGCCTCGATCCCTGTGGAAAAGGAAACTGAGGCTGCCAAGCTCGTAACACCTGTGTTCTGCTGCCAAACTTCAGCACCGTAGGAGAATCTCAATAGATCTACGTGTGCTTGCAGGGCTCTTCTTTTCAGCGAGTAAAGCAGATGTCAGAGAATAATTGAAATTCATGAAGTAGCACAGATGTACAAGTAAAATGCACAGAATCAGCACAAGATAATTGATTGTAGGAATGTGCTGAGTGACAGGGTTTTAGCTGCTTCTGGCTTGCAGAGATCGTGTCCCCCCTACCAGCTTATGCAGGCTTGAGCAGCACCACTGCCTCAGCCAGGGATCACAGATTCATTTGGGTCACCCCTAACTCACGTTTTCTGTTTGGAAAGTGACACATGGCTGGGGTGGAATCAAGGCCTTCTTACATCCTGAGAATGTGCACTCTGCCAAGCCAGTTGCTACAAGTTTTCTGGGTTTTAACCCAAAACAAAATACCATGTTTGATATTTAGAGGCCTCGCAAAATGCCAAAGTTCAGAACTGCATGACCTTTTGCTGAGAGTTCTTTTTAATAACTGTTTTGCTCAGAAGAAAGACCATGAATCGCTCACCTAAGCCCCCAGAAGTACCGATGCGTATAATAGTGACATCCCGGCACTTTGCATGGTGCAGCAGTTTGATCAGCTCATGAAGCATGATGGAAATGGAAGGGATGCCCATTCCATGCTGTTGGAAGGAGAGAAAAGAGGAACGTCAGTCGCCATGAAGCTGTGGCAGGTGAGAGGTACATGTCTGCAATGAGCTCAGGGTTATGCTGTGGCCTCTTCTGCTGATGATGCCAACAGCAATTTTTTTGAGGGGGAAGAGACATCTTGGGGTCTTTTTAGCCTGTCCAGGTGAAGTGTCTAGCCTCTTCTCCTCCCCTTGATGCATTAAAGGCTCTTCATGCCAGTAGAGCTGTTGTTCATCTCTGGGAACCCTGTGCAGGCACACGGACGGTGCCTGTCCTTCAAGGAAGGTCCACAAATGCATCCCAACATCTGAATGCTCCAAAACCTTCCCCATGCATTGCCAATCCTTATGCCATGTGCTGACTCACACTTTGCTGTGTCCTGCTTGTGCTCTGGGAGTGGTGAATATCAGCGAGGACAATCTGAGCCTTTCCTTCTCCATGTGCCTTCCAGCCTGTCCTCACCCCACACTGGAGCATCTCAGCCACATTGCTGGGCACAAAGGACAGTGGAAGGGTTTGTGTCCCTCGCTGAGGACAGGTTTCAGGGTCAGGTGTTTGCTGCATGCCTTGCAGGCTGCCTGTCCCTCTTTCTGGCTTACATTCCCTGCCCCACTGCCCTTCTGTCCCCAGCCCCTGCCTGGCTACTGGCTCCCCACTGCTGGCACTGGCTTGTTCCCAGCCTGCACAGACCGGGCTGCCCCACTCCCATCTCTGCTGCTGCTCCCCAGGGCTGGCAGATGTTCTGCAGGCCTGGAGCTGCTGGGGCTTCTGCTGCACCTGACCAGTGCTCCCTTGCTTGGTCATCTGTCTTCTGCTCCACTGCTAGACAGACATCCTTTTCTTAGTTTAACTTTTAAGTACAAAAGGTATTTGGTGCCGTGGGGTTTGGTTTTTCCTCCTGAAAATGCCTCAAATTTTTTTTGTTTTTCTATAATCTTCAAAAACCTGAAGGAAGCAGGTATGGAAGCTCCGTTGATTAAAGTACGAAGTCAGATTTTGTGCTGCTTTGTCTCCTTTCTCCTGGCTGTGAGACCAGTGCTCTGTTTGCCTTGTATCATGTTTTAAATATGAAACCTTTTCGCATGTTGTTATTCTGGAACACCAGCCTGGCTTATTCACCAATGCCTAAAAAATTTATTCTCATTGTAAATATTCAGAGCAGGAATCTGTGTTCCTTCCCCCATATGTTTGAACTCAGTTGTGTTTCTAAGCAACTTGCAGCAATGTGATGTTGGCAGCTGCTCTGCATGATGCTTCTTGGGGCGGCCATGTGCTCTGCCCCATGTCCTCTTCTGCATGGCCAAAGCTGGTGCATGGCCACGAGCTTGGTGAGGATTTGTTTCTGGCTGTGTCATTGCTGCTGCCAGGCTGGGGAACAGAAAATCTTGTGGTAGTTCTTCCCCTCAGATCCTCTCAGATTGATTCCCTCAGGCTTGGTTCCCTTGGTCAGGATTGGTTTGGTTTTGTCAGAGGGACGAAACATGAGCTGTGTTGCGTGAGTGATTCCATTTCCTGTGAATCACATTTCAGACTAATCTTGTGCCTGAAGAAATGGCACCAGGACCAAGCCTTTGGGCATCAGGGCTCCCCAGCACATCCTGCGTTTGCTTTTCTCTTTGTTCAGTGCCAAAAATCCTGCTCTAAAAGAATTGTTAATAATAAGGCCAGGTTTTTATTTTAGGGCTTGTTTAATGTAATACTCCCAGCAGCATTTCATAGCTCATGTGTGGTGAGGAGTGGTGGTTGCCTCCCAAACAGAGCTGAGCAGAACACGTGCACGTCTGTTATTAATGCGGCACTTTCCAAATGCAGAGTGCCAGGGAATGCTATTCAAACAGAAGCAGCTTTGCCATGGCTGGGAGGTTGCACTGGTGGTAGTGGCTGAGCCATGAAAAGAGGAACAAAGTCTGCCGGGGGGTGTTGGGGGAGACGGAGGCAGGCGAGGGAGAGATGTGGCCGGGGCAGACGGACCCCGCGCTGTCCGGCTGTGGGACCCAGCCCGCTGTCCGGCTGTGGGACCCTGCCGGCTGTCCGGCTGTGGGACCCAGCCCGCTGTCCGGCTGTGGGACCCTGCCCGCTGTCCGGCTGTGGGACCCTGCCGGCTGTCCGGCTGTGGGACCCTGCCCGCTGTCCGGCTGTGGGACCCTGCCCGCTGTCCGGCTGTGGGACCCAGCCCGCAGTAGCCCCGGGTCACGGCGCAGAACTCACGCTGATGGAGAGCACGGGTCCCGCCCGGTACATGGCGTAGCGGTCCGACCCCGCGCAGATGTCAGCCACGTCCTCCCCGTCACCCGCCAGGCCCAGCTGCCGGTGCATGAACTGGGCAAACGCCCTCATCCTGTTCGGGCTGCCGCCGACGCAGACGAACTGGAAATGCAATATCAGTGTGTTGGTACTTAGCTAGAAAAAGCAGCACGAGTCGGTCTGAATGTGGCGGCGCGGGCTGCGCCAGACGCATCCGCCCGGAGGAGGCAGCGGGACGCCACTCCCTCACCATCAGTCAAGGGACATTGGAACAACTGAGGGTCCCAAAACCAGGAGTTAACACGAAATGCAAGCTGTGACTCTGTCAGGATGCTGATTACCCTGGGTCTGGGCAGCCGTACAGCGGCACATGCTTGGGTATCAGTCCTAGGCAAGAGAATCTAAAATAATTCAGCAAATTTAAGCTGTTAGTATCACCACTGATAGCAAAGCAAACCCAGATGTTGGAGGAGCTCATTGGTTAATTTATTCTATGAGCAGTGCTGGCTGCAATTAGTGAGCACTGCTGATGGCATAGAGGCCATAAAGTCAGGGAGGAAAAAGGACAAGTTTTACAAATTAAAGGAAAATATGCTCGGTGAAGGTAGGAGGAGGATGAGTGTGCAGCTGCCAGGGCGGTGCTGCTGATCCTGCTGCCAGGGCACAAGGGCAGCAGGAGCCCACGCTCTGCTGTGCCAGGCTGCTCCAGCCCTGGGCACTGAGGCTCTTCCCCCACACGACCAGGGAAAGGCCACGGTTTGGAATGGAAGAGGATGCCATGGTGAGAAGTCAGTTTTGAAAGCAGGTCTCAGCCAAAAATGATATGATATCCTCCTTGCCTTGTCTCCAGTAAATGATTGAGATGCTTTGGACAAATGCCTCCTCTGTCTGTCCTTCAACATGGGGCCAATATAAAATCAGGTTTTACAGAGCTACAGGTTTTTAAAAGGATAATTTTCTGTTGGGATTTCTGTCCAAAACAAACAAGGACAGACAACCTCTTTGCCCCAGCTGCCTTGGGCTGCTGAGTCCCTTAGCTGAGCAGCCAGCCCCCATCCCAGCAGGAGCTTTGGCAGCAGAAGGGCCCTGGCATGGGCTGGTAGCTCCATGGAATGCACAGCTGGAGAGCCTGTGCAGGGGGGAGCTGCTGCCTTGCTTTTGCACCTGCTCTTTACCTTTATGTCCCCAAACATTGCTGGCAGGTTGTGCGTCTTTGTTCCCAAGTCCAAGTGGTACAGGATGTCCTCCTCCATCAAGTCCAAATGGGGGTTTTTAACAAGGACAAGGCCACTCCTGCGGGGAGACAACGAGGAGATGGGTGGAGGCACCAGGCAGTGCCCACAGGGAGGGGGACAGGCAGAAATGGTGCACAGCCTGGAAGCTCTGCGAGGGTACACACAGCCCAGGTGTCAGAAAAGGGATGGAACAGGGACAAAGGATGAGCCAGCTCTGTGTAGTGTCTGGACCAGCTGTCTTTCTGCTCCAGGTAAGCTCTTTGACATGTCTGTTATTATATCTATGTATTTGGCAAAAAATATGTCTCAGTATCTATCAATCTTGTCGATGGCAACCTTAGCTCTTTCCTTCATAGGGTTTTGCCAGCAATGTCCAGGGGTGATGTGCTGTGCTATTCTCTATGTGACAGTTTATTAAGCTCCAAGCAAATCAGGATTTCACACTTGTCCCGAATAACTGCCTGTCAGGGTGAGTGCAGACCCTGCAGGCAGCCAGAGGCCAGCTTGCTGTCCCTTTCCACCTGCTGTAAGAGATGGGAAGCAACTAACTAGCAGTGCAGGTTAGTTTTAAAAACGAGGCTTAAATGAAACCCAGAGAACATTTTTCTTCTCTTATTAAAACAAACTCAAATGTTCCTGTTACTCACCCCGAGTAACCTGTTGTTTCGGTCATAGCGGCTCCACCAGAGTCAGCTGAAAGCGATACCCTGCCAGAAAGGTAAAGAAAACACTCCCTGTGTCCTCAGCCGTTGAGGTTTAGAGCTCAGAAGAGGTTTCAAGGGGCTCTGAAGGGGGTTAAATACCTCCTGTGCTTTGTGCAGCTCCCAAGGTCAACAGGGCCAGTCCCCCACTCTGCTCCCTGTGTTCACTCAGGTTCCAAGGTTCCTCCTGGTCTGGCAAGGTTCCTCCTGGTCTGGCAAGGTTCCTCCCAGAGGGGCTCTTTGGGCAGGTGCGTCACCAGTAACCTTGAGTGGCAGCCCTTGGGCCGGGGCCAGTGACCTGCTGGCCCTCTGGCCGGTGACCTTGTGCCCTCTGGCTGGTGGGGTGGGCATCGAGCACATGGCTGCACACGTGCACCCCAGGGAGACAGAACAGCTCCTGGACCACCAGCCTGGCCTGGGGAGGCTGATTTCCCTCTCAGCAATGCTCAGACAGCACTGTTGGCTCTCGTGGTACACCCAGCCCTGTCCCAGCCCAGGAGCCCACCACGGTGTGTGCTGTGCCAGGGGCAGCAGGTGCCAGGCCAGGGGAGCCAGAGGGCTCCTGGGGCTGTGGGAGGAGTGCGTGGTGCTCCCGCTGGAGCAGGAGGGCACTGGAGATACTGGTGCTGCTTCCTATCCCAGCAGCAGCTGGCACTGCCCTGGAAGGTATTCTAGGCAGCTGCTGGAGTGGCCGGATCTGGCATTTGCTGTTGGCCTCTGGGAATTGTTGATGGAAGCTCTGATAATTAGAGAAGTGCTAGGTAATTAATTACTGGGTGAAAGCACACTGTATGGGGCTCACCCTGCGTTCAGGCAGTAACACCACCCTGCTGACCTAATGGGGAGGGATGGAAATTGTTGTAACTGAGGCAGCCTTTCCCTGAGCAAATGCCCATTTTGCTACCCATCCAAACCATTTAAAGTGCAAAACCCTGTACAAAAATAAAAAAAACATTGCAAGCCAGTGGCCTGGGAACATATAAATTGGGTACCTTGCCCAAGACAGGGTCAGGATAGCTCTGAGAAAGGGAAGGAGCAGAGCTCTCAGGGATATTTCAGGCTTGCTGGAGTCATACCAAAGGCAGGCTGGAAGGATTTCTCTGCTCTGAGGAAGTTCTCCCTCCCTGGATGCTGTTCACATATGCCTGCCAAAAATGACTTATTACTGATGCTCCACAGCACTCCTGAAGAATAAGGGTCTGGAGATTCTTTTCCCTTTCAGAAGGCACCAGATTTCTGCGAGGGGCACAGAAAAAGTTTCCTTGGGGCTGCACACACCCTCTGCCTGCTAAAGTCACTTGGGGCCATCGCTGTGGCTTCAGGCAGGCAGCGGATTGTGCCGTGGGCTCCATGCAGAGCTTTGCAGTCGTGTGCAGTGAGAGTTACCTGATCTGGGAACGGAAGCAGAAGTTTGCTGCTGTTTGCCAGAGACGGCTGGGAATGCTCTGGAGAGGTGAGATCAGGCTGAGGTTTCCTGTGGATTCTCCTCCTTCTCTGGTCTTGTTTGGTGGAGGAATATGAGGCCCTGGCCCTGCACTCACCTCCAGCATGGCTGGGCAGGGCTTTCATCAGGGAGCAAGGGTTCAGCAGCATGGTGGATGGATGGGTGGACAGATGGACAGACAGCTGGACACCTGAGTGACCCTGCAGCAAGGCACAAATGTTCCCACACACTGCCTGGGTTGTCTGGGCTGGTAAAGGCAGTGCTTCCATGCCTCCCCTTTCTCTGCCTGCCTTCTGTGGCAGAGTATTCCTGGGCGCAGCTGGAAGGGTGCACGGTTCAAACCATCCCACAATAAAGCAATTTTCCCAAGCACATGGACAATTTCTTAAATATTTTCCAATGAAAAATAGTGTTCCAGCACAGCCAGCTGGGACATCCCTGCCTGGTGGTCAGCAAAGCCCTGCTGGTGTGCTTGGTCCCAGGCAGGGACCTCCCCTGTGCTGGCAAAAGGCACAAGATTTTGGAGGGTGGCCCTGCTGAGTAAGCAGGGACAGAATCTCCTGGAGCCACAGCTCTGTCTGGAATGGCAGGCTGAGAACTGGTGGGCAAGTAATGTTCCTGTGGTGTTTGTCCCTGCTGTGCCCAAGGTAAAAGGAACTAGCGTGTTCTGTTTAAGTAAACATGATTGCACCAAGGGAAACTGTTGGACTGTGCTTTTGGCTTCCCAGAAGTGACACTGAAGAGAAGGGACAGCAGCCATCACTGTGGCCGTGCAGGTTTCAGGGCCTGTCTGGTGCAGGTCAGCTCCGTGCCCGGCCGGTATGAGAAGTCCCTCACCTTTGGTTCCTTCATCCATGATTATTTTTATCATGGTTGCTCTTCCTTGGAATTACTTTCAGTAAATTCTGAACGGAAGTGTGGCTGTTCTTTTCCTACCTCTCCTGCTTGCCATGGCAGAGGCTGCAGAATGGAATGGAATAGAATAACACTAGAATAGAGTAGAGTAGAATAGAATAGAATAGAATAGAATAGAATAGAATAGAATAGAATAGAATAGAATAGAATAGAATAGAATAGAGGAATAGGAGAGGATAAAATACTAAAATAAAATGCTTTCAGTTGAAAGGGATATGCAGTGCTGATCTAGCCCAGCTGCCTGCCTGTTTCTCTTTCTCGAGGCAGCGTGGGGAGCTGGGGATGGTGAGAAGCAAAGAGCACTGCCCCAAGTGAGTGTTTGTTTGTGCCTGATTCAGAGCTAAATCCAGCCTCTCCAAGTGCCAGGCAGTGGAGCTGTTACCATATGTGCTAGAGGATGACAAATAAAGCACGATGAAGTATACGGTACAGTAACATATGGCAGTGTAGACAGGCTCTCGGCAAGAAAAGAGCTAGGGAGAGCCAGCGCTCCCGCGCCCATCCGACACCTCTTGTCATGTTAAATGCTATTTTAGAACAGACAGCGATGGCAGCCTGTGCGCGGCAGGGAGCTCGCACCCGCCGCGTCCTGCCAGCGCTCTGCAGCCTTGCTCCCAGCGAGTCCCAGCAGCTCCTTCTCCACTCGGCTCGTCTCTGCCTTCCCTCCCGCCGAGCTGCTGCTGCTGCAGCTCCCTGGAGCCGCTGATGGATGAGATATCCCAGCCGCCTGGCGCTCAGCGCTTTCTGCGGCCGCCGGCTCGGGCTGGGCAGGAGGGACAGGTGGTGCCCGTGGCAGGGGTGAGCTCCTCCACCAGCACCCCGGCAGGGCATGTGAGCCCGTGCTCAGCGGCATAGCTGGGCTTCAATAGCACAGAGCTGATGAACATTCCCAGTCCAAGGCATGTCTTGTGCATTCCTCTAGTGATGATTCCTGGCAGTCGGCATAAGGGAGCAGCAGAAGCACCGGGGAGTGTTTTACCTGACAGGAGGAAGGCCATGTGCCAGCAGCACAAAGATCTCCTGCTTCCCTTATCTGCCCTGCGCTGTAGAGCCAGAAAAGTGAACACAGGGAGCAAAATGTGGATTTTTATCATCTGTTTGCTCTGGCTCCATGTTTTGCCTTGTTTATTATTGGTATAAAGCTGCTCTTGGCATTGGGAGCAGTCAGTAAAACACTCTCCAAAGGAACCAGGCTCCACAAACCCTCGGGGCATTTGAGTAACTGCAGCTTGTCAGGACATGTTTCCCCTGGGGAGAAGCACTGCTGCAAAGCCATTTATTTCAGGCAGAAATCAGCTGCCTGACCTATGTCGCTATTCAGGATTTACTCAGGAGCTGCTGACCTGTCAGTCCAGTGTGGCTCCACAGGAGGGGCTGAGTGCTGCTCTCCACTGCAGGAATGTTCCTTAGAGTTGTGGACAAGTCACTCTTTCCACCATTCCCTCTCTTCAGCCTTGCCCATGGCAGGCGGGATTCACCCTGGGAACAGCCAAGGGACCTGCCTGCCCTGCCCCAGGGCTGCCAGGGGTCTGTGCCCACGCTCCGGGCATCCTGCCCCGCCGGGCTGCCCAGGAGGTGAGGACACAAGGGTGACAGCCACACATATCTGCCCTTGCAGGTTCAAGGAGCACCAGGCTGGCCCCACACATGCCTTGGGAAAAGGGCTCTGCTTGGGTTTAAACCCAGTTTCCGGCTGGGATTGGTGTTGGTTTGCTGCCGATTTGCTGCAGGAGCAGGGGTCCTGCCCCGGCTCTGCCTGGCTCCACATGGATTGCTGCTGCCCCTCCTGGACAGACTCTTTCCCTGGCCCCACACGGATCCACTTCAGCAGAAAACGTTGCTTATGGCATCTTGCTTCTTCCAAGGCTGAGTTCCTTTCGTGCCTCCAGGCAGGATGACATTGAAGTGAGAAGGAAGATGAACAGTGGGGCAGTTTGGCAACAGGGAGCTCCCATCCACTCTGGGGTAGGTTCCCCCTTGCCTTCCTCCATGCTGCTTTTTGTTCCCTTCACACTGCAGGGATGGCTGAGCTGCTCCAACCCGTGCCACCCCACAGGGATGGGGTGAGCTGTTGCCTGCTGGGAGTACCCACAGAGGTTTGTGTAAATGCCCAGTTTGCTGAGACAGAGCAGGGATGTGGCTCCAGAGGCCGGCTGTCGTGGGAGCAGACAAAGAATCAGCAGTGCTCCCCGGCTCTTGGAACCTGCAAGCAAGCCCCTCTCTGCTTGCTCCCTTCTTGCCCAGTGCTTCTCTGCTCTCCAGGCTTGGAATCCAGATGGTGCCTGTTTTTTTTTTTTTCCCCCTTTTTTGTTTTCTCTTTCTTACATGGGTATTTTTATCCTTTAGTCTTTTGCTCCGTGGGCTTGTAGGAGCCTGTTGCAGTTGCCGGTGCCTGTGGGTGCAGGCAGGAGGGAGGGCTGGGAGGAGATTCTGGCCACAAGAAGGCAAACGAGGCAAGACCCGAGCACAGTTCATAAAGCCATGGTGCTTGTCAAGCCCAATCACGTCTCAGAAACAGGACAAGGAGCAATTTCCCGTCAGGAAATGTGGGGGTCTGGGAGGCTGAGCCCCAGCCCTGTGCCCCCCAAAGCTGCCCTCCTGCCCATGTGCCCTGCACTGGTGGAGTGCCCACAGCTGGTGCAGGGCTGGAGCGCGGCATGAGCTGGTCCTTGGCCCTGGCAGCCTGGAGGCCTTGGTAGCTGCTGCATCAGCTGGTGCTGGATTTGTCAGGATCTGAGCTCCCTGAGCACGGCTGTTCAGACACTTTCCTGCACTCCACGGGGCATTAGGGGCTTCCATGCAAGGGCAGACTTATGCTGGCCCCACTATTTCAAAGTGAAGCATCCAACCCCTACTTTATCCAACTTTACTGAGATGGAAACAGCTAAAGAGAATAAAGGCTGCTTCCAGAGGAGGCACTTAGTTCTGCTGGTGTTGGCTCTGCATTTCAGTGCCCTTTGGAGATACATGGAAGACCCCAGCAAAAGCATCCTTGCTTTTCCTCCCTCTTCCCTGCACCCAGGTAAACCAGGCAGACTTGAAGTCTAGATTTTTTTCCTTTTTCAAACAATTCCTTTTCTTTTCCCTCCATTTATCATATTTTCTGTCCCCATGCCCTTTCTCCTTCTCTTTCAGGGAGGCTAGAGAGAAGGAATTTGTCCTGTGCCCCTCCCTGATCTGCTGTCCTGCTTCACCAGCATGGGAGCCTGAACCCCCAGACACTGGGCCAGCACGGGACACGCAGAGACCTGGGGGAAGAAGCTTGATAGAGGTTAAAAATAATCACATGAAAATCAAAGTGGTTTCTTGCAGTCTTCAAGACATATCCCTGCCTTTCTCTGCAACTCTGAGGACCAAGGACCTTGATGCAGGTAAGGGATCTGGCACCTCCATGCTTCACCAAGGTTTTTAAGGTTTAAAACCACCGTGCTCAGGTGTGCACACCCTGGGGCAGGGCGGGGTGGGACAGCACTGCTGGCCGTGCTGCCAGAGGAGATCTCAGCAGGAGCATCTCTGTGCCAGGCCCCTTGCTGGGCTGGGGCTCCTGTGGGTGCCTGGTGGGCGCTGTGCAGGTGCTGAAGCACAGGGGTCAGGACAGCCCTGTTCCTTCCTTAGCCTGCGAGTGGTGGTGCTGTCTCACTGCTGGATGCAAGAGGTGTTCTAGCTATGCTGCATTTCTAACATGCAATAATAATGTGCATTTTCCTTGTGTGGAAAGGTTGGGATCAGAAGCAAAGCCCTGCAGGGGAAAGCAGGCCCCTCCAGTGTCTTGCACTGGAACACGGAAGAACCTCATACGTCAGCAGAGCTTGCACTGGTCTGCAGAGTGTATGAAGAGATATTCTCAAATACCCTTACTGTGATTTATATTACAAGCACAGAGCATTAATCTCTGTCAGATAAAGCACAGGGCAGATCTGGAGCACATTAACCTCTGCCCATCTGCAGAGGGATGTGCAGTGCTGTACACAGGGAATGGGCAGGGACCCCCTTCAGTTCCCAGGACCCTCCTGGTGGTGCGAGGCTCCGAGTGGATGTCCATGTGTTCCAGAGCTGGGCACTGAGAGTGGAGGCAGCTGCTGTCGCCCCACCCCTCCTGCCTGTTCCCTGCTGCCCAGCCCCAGCGCTGGCTGTGGCAGCAACTCCTGCGGTGCCTGAGTGCCCAGGGAAAAGCAATGGCTGATGAGGGAACTAATGATGGATTATGCATGCTGTTTACCCGGAGTTAATTTCCAGAGAATATTTCCAGGTGCCTTTCAGCATCTCTGGCTTGAGACTGGAAGGAAGGAAACAGGTGCCACCTTGTGTGGAAACGTTTCTCCATGCAGCGGGCACAGACAGAATTCCTTTCCCCTTTTCTTTTTGGCGTCATTGCAAACTCCTCCCAGAGGCAGAATGCAGCCAGCCCTCGTACAGCCCCTGCCAGCTGATCAAAAGCACATAGCAGCACGGAACCCTCACAGAGGTGGTGATGGAGGATGTGGCTTGCTCAGTTACAGCAAGTGAAACCCCAAGGAGCAGGAGAGGTGCCAGAGGGTGAGAGGCTGGACACGACCTTGAAATGTGTGCTGGCAGCCCAGAGACCCCCCTGTGTCCTGGGCTGATCCCCAGAGTGGGCAGCAGGGGAGTGGGGATCCTGCCCCTCTGCCCTGCTCAGGTGAGACCCCACCTGCAGAGCTGCCCCAGCCCTGGGGCTGACAGCAGGGCATGGAGCTGCTGGAGGGAGTCCAGAGGAGGCCACAGAAAGGCTCCCAGGGCTGGAGCCCCTCTGGAGCCAGGCTGCGACAGCTGGGGGTGTTCACCTGGAGAAGGCTCCAGAGGGAGCTCAGAGCCCCTTCCAGGGTCTAAAGGAGCTTCAAGAGAGCTGGGGACAAACTTTTTAGCAGAGCCTGTTGTGATAGAACAAGATGTAAACTAAAAGAAGAGAGAGAGATTTTGATTAGATATTAGGAAGAAGTTCTTGTACTGTTTTCTGGCACAGGTTGCCCAGAGAAGCTGTGTTTGCCCACCCCTGGAAATGTTTACACAGCAGTTCGTCCCTGCTTCCCATCCCTTCAGCCAGCTCTCCCTGTGCTCTGGAGCTGAGCTGTGGCAGCAGCACCCTGCTATGTGCCATACCACATTCCAACCATAGTTTATTCCACAGAGAACTGTGCTCCCAGAGAGGACCCTGCAGATTAGCAGCCAGCTGGATTGCACTGGGCTCACCCAGGGAGAAGCACACGAGTCAGGCCGTACCCTTAGCCATGCCAGTCACAGAAGAGCTGAAGAAATCTGGGCCCTTCCAAAGTGGTTATTTAAATACAGCAGCATCTCATGTCACACACTGGCTGTCAAGGGCTGTCTGCCCTCTGATACACTTCTGGGTTATTTCTGTCACCTCCAGTATTGACATATTCTCCCTCTGTCCCTTTCCAGCTGTCCAGAAGCATCACAGTGAGCGAACTTCAGCTCCCTGTTCTGAGTCAGATGATGAAATACTTGTCTTCCCCTAACCAGCCTCTTAATCAGCTATTGGAGAGGAAAATAAACTTGATGCCTGGCTTTAGGAGAACCAAATGATGAGAACTGTCCTCACCTATGGCTGCTGCTTCCTCAGCCTGTCCTCCCTATCAGCTGCTCAGGCCCTGTCCCTTGCTGCTCTGACTCCAGCCCTTGTGCTATGGAGGCATCAGAGTCCTGGTCTCTGCTGGAAGGTGTCAGGCCAAGACCACACATCCAGCATCTCCTCTCCCTCCTGTGTCTGCAGTCCACTCCTTTCCCCTGTGTCTACATGTCAGGGTCCAAAGTACTCAATATGGTTTTCCAGCTCAAAGCCTGGCCCCATGTCCAAGCAGAAGCAGCCTGTCACAGAGAGGTGCAGGTGATGAGACCCTCCCGAGCCCATGTGAGGGTGGGAATCATGAGAGACAAGTGGGAGAAGAAGATGGTGGTGGCTGAGATGGCTGCTGGCCCCTGCTTTACTCCTGCAGAGGGGGAGCTCTCTTGTTCAACCCCAGGGAGAGACATCTGGAAACTGGCTCAAAAATCTGGAGGCTTAAAAACTGGGATTTTTTCTGTATTGTCTAACTGAGCCTTGGGGTTTGCATCTCGAGCTGCTTGCTGTGACCCTAAGGGTCAGAAGCATCTCTTCTTGTTCTGCATAGCTCCTGAGGTGTCCAGTGTGTCCAGGACCTGGGGCTTCAGGATGACCCTAAGCCACTGGGGCCAGGCTGGGAGCCACTGCTGTCCTTCTCCTGCCGTGCCCTGGTACAGGTGGATCAAACCAGTTCCCTGAGGTCACCGAAGCAAAGGGTTGACAGAAGAGGAGCAGGAAGAAGGGACTCCTTGGTAACAGCTGAAGGCGCTTTAGGCTTTTTCAAAAGCCAGGAACATCTTTATTGGATGGCTGTGGGGCTGGGGCTTTCTGCTTTCGAGTCCTCTCGCCCTACTCCCTGCTGGAAGCAGGAGCATCCCTAGGCAGCCTGGCACCGCGGGCTCCGAGAGGGGCTGAGGGACAGGGCCAGTGCGGCTCCATGTGGGCAGAGCGGGCTGTGCTTGCTCTGCACCTTTCCTTTCGGGCCGGTTTTGCGGGCTGACTGCCGGGGCTGTAGAGGGAGCGGCAGGAGCGCCCTAACACCGCCCTGGCACAGGCGCGACTGCATCAGGCACTCTGAGCCGCCCCCTCCAACTGCTGCCTGTGACTGGAGTCGTGGCAGCCTGGTGACTGAACCTTGTCCTTCTCCTCTCTCCTCCTCCACGTGTCCCCGCCACAGCGACCAGTTCGAGAAACCCTCCATCGCCCTTCGTGTGCCGGCACTGTCCGGGTGCAGCCAGCACCGGGAGCCCTCCCGGAGCCCCAGCGCCGCTGCGGGATGCGCTGGCGCCGGTGCCGGTGCTGCTGATGGTGCTGGTGCCGGTGCCGATGCTGATGATGGTGCTGGTGCCGGTGCTGGTTGGTGGTGCCGGTACCGGTGCTGGCGGCTCCCACCGACCACCCGGAGCTCCTGCTCGCCCGCTGCCGCACAGCCGGGGACGGCGGCCGCTCGCTGTCCCGGCCCCGAAGCGAGCGCAGGGAAGGCTTTGGGAGCCCGCAGCTGGGCCTGGCAAGGGGACACGAACAACATGTGTTACAAGCCCTGGAACTTAAATATTTTGCTGCTATAAATGTTAGCAACGAGAGCTCTCGTTACATTTAAATGCCAGATGACAGAAGCAGAGGCCAAAAAAAGCTCCTTCCCAGCCAAGCAGAAGGAGAGGGGGCGACTGCGCCAGCGGGGCCGGCGGGACACGGGGCTGGCACTGGGGACACCCGCTGTGGGCAAGAGCGGGCATGGGGACAGCGTGGCTGCGGTGCCTCGGTGGGAAAGCGGCTGCTGGTGCATCGGGCAGCACGATGAGCACGGCAGCGGGCAGAGCACTGAGGGGGGCACCGAGCCGGAGCATCGCGCGGGTCACCAGCAGCCGGTGTCCGCGGAGCTGCGCTGGCGGCCGAGGGGAGAGCTCCTCTGTACCCCGGGTTTGGCGTTTGAAATGGAAATGAGCTTGCCAGCATTTCCACCCCGATCCCCGGTGCCCGGTGACTCAGTTGTGAGAGCGGGTCCCATGGGATGAACCTTGGCCTACAAAGGCTCCCCCCCCCTCAGCTGGGGAGTGGTTTTCATCGTTTATGTTTTGGCATGATTTCAATAAATTCCAGTTGGCTGTTCCTGAATAACACCCAGACCAGAATGGAACTGTGCAGCCCTGTGAAGTGAATCTTTGCAATTAGAGAACTTGAGCACTTTTTGGTGGGTGTTTTGCTGAAAACAAAGCGCTGCATGTGATGGGCTTGGAAAGCACAGGACTAATTACCAGTGCTATTTTAAAAAATGGCATGAAAATGAGTTATGCTGCTAATGCTGAGATGTAAGAACATGGTCTGCTTAATTTAATAACACTGTGTAATTTGTGTTAAACCAAATTGGTAGCAATTATACATTATTGTTAATTACTTGGAGCTGGGTTCTCCTCTCTGTGCTCACGCTGAATTGCACCTGGCTCCCCAATGCCCCAAAGTCCACAGGGTTTGTGATGCAAAGATGCACACGAGGTAAGGACCTGAAAAAGGAGGACTGTGGAAGATGTTCAGGGTGAGGCCCGCTCCAGAGGTGCTGGGGCAGCAGGCATGTCCCTGTCCTGTCCTTACCCTCCTGGAGTCTCCTGGGGGAGTCAGTGGGAGCTCTGCATGCCGTGGAGCTGTTCGGACAGGCCTCACCGGCTGCTCCAGCAGCCCCAGTGCAGCTCCATCTGTGACTCACATGCCTGACTCACAGACGCCTGATGAAATACATGTACTCCCAGTCACATTTATCACAGCTAAATATTAGAACAAGCTCTTTAATTTCAAACCCGAATGCTTCCTGGCATTTTCTCAGCAGCTGTGCTCGGGCCAGTTGCTGCGCTGGGAGGGGGTGGTGATGCAACTTTGCTACGTTGCAACTGCCAGGTTTGCTTGTTTGCATGCATATATACAGATATATATTTAGAAATTTCCTCAAGGCAGAAGAAAATAATTCATGACAAGCAGCAGCTTGGAAGGTCACCTGGATTATTATTTCTGTACCGCAGCTCATCTTGAGCATATAAGCAAAGTCTTTATGTGCTGATGTTAATAATGCTAAAGAGTTAAAACCTCAGTGGCTCTGAAGGCAATTATCAGGTTGGCTTTGTCAGGCACAGCCTCATTTTGTGTGCTGCAACAAAATAGTATTTTACTGTATATTTTAGAAGGAATAACAGTGTTAATGGTGTTTTTCTGCTGCTGGGCTCCATCTGTCCCCAGGGCCCTCCCTGTGTGGTGCTGCTGGCCTGGGCTGGACCCCCAGCCCTGCCTGCTCCCCTCTGTTTGTCTGGGACAGAGCTCACCACTCTGCAGAGCTTGAAAAACCACGGGAGTCTAAAGGGAGGTGAGTTTACCAAACGAGGGGACTGGTCTCGGGTCCAGCAGCCCCCTCTTCCAAACATTTCCTCTATGGCACCTTTCAGCTGCATGAGCTGTTTCTACACTCCCAGAGCATTTCAAAGGGCTCTGACTTGAAACCCCAGCTGCTCCAGAGAGAGGCAGAATTTATGAAGAACCAAGGCAGTTCAAGTTACCATGGAAATTGTTTCAAAACAGAGAAGCCCAATTTTGCTATACTTGCTGCCTTGGGAGGGTTTTCTATGTGGAAGGATGAGAGGGTGAACCTGCCCCATAGCCCAAGGTATGCTCTGTGTGTGTTGTGTTCTGTGGCCCACAGACTTCTGAAGACCATGGTATTTGCATAACATTAACGTGTTTATTCTGATGTCTGTGGGTGGCAGTTGGTGCCCACAGTGCTCCTTTCACATGGACATGCCATTATTACACCCGATCAGTGCAAACATTATCTGAGAAGAAGTTCCAGACTGTTCCCCAGCACAGAAAGAGCCACAAGAGGTTCTCCTGCTGCGAACTGGAAGACCCCAGATTTAATCACACTCTGCTCCTTGCAAAGCTGTGCAAAGTCAGCCATATATGAATACCCCCATCAAATCCACCCCACCTGTCCTTGGGGACTGTAAAACACCTGACAAGCCAGATGCTTTACTACCCTCACTGTGCCAACAGTGGCATCTGAGTGGCACAGAGAGTAGCACAGAGAGGGCATCTGAGGGACAGAGACAGCCCTGTGATCCTTCCCAAATCTCAGGCACTTCTGACTCTGCCAGCCACGAACCCAAACACTTTGTCATGGTATCTCTCTCAGACTGCAGCCCTGGTTTTCTCCCCAAATAATGTTATTACAGATAAAATTCCACTTACAGCTGGAATTTCCTATCAACAATCATGTTACTTGTAGAAAAGATAATTGAAAAAACCCTGCACTATTTATAAAGCAAATTTATTTGTAAGGATGCTTATGATGATAAATAAGAAGTAGCATTCAAAAGAACAGAAAAACAGCCCTGTTAATAGATTATGCTGAGATTACTTCAGTAAGCTAATTCTTCCCTCTGCTTCACTATTAATTAGAAATCAGTGGCATGTAAACCATATATGATCCAGTAACAGGAGGCTGAGGCAGGAGCTGCCTAATTCCAGTTCCCAGCACTGGTTCTTCCCGAGGCTGTGAATGAGCACTTAGCAACAGCTGTCCCTTGGTGAGCCATGCGTGGGTTACTCAATGACAGGTTCCAAAATTCATATTCTTCTACCAGATGTAGAGACTTTTTCATGCAAAGTGCCTCTAACCCATGCAGCTCCTCGTGTCTCCTGGGAACCCCGCAGGCATTAGTGAGGGGTGGCTCTTGGCCCAACAGTGTCACCCTTCCCTGGGAGCTTGGATAGCCACATGGGCTACTACTGTCAAAAGTGCTTTAGGCTGTAAATAAGCGAGCGGGTGTTCAGAAGTCTTGGCTGCCAGCACCACCCGCGGGGCCTCAAGGGAAACTTGGCACTTCTGGAAATGTAGCTGCTTGGTTAAATTTTGAAAGGCTGTATTAGATACTCAACCTTTAGTCTTCTCTTCAGGAAAATGGTTCTTGTTAGAGCTGTATTTTCTCCCGAGGAACACCTACACATGAGCTACTTGAATGCCACATTCAGCTACTTGGCAGTACACTGTGGAAAATCACTGGCCTTGCACTGTTGAGCCAAATGCAGACCTATTTGTATTTTTAAGGGAATTAGTATTCTTTTCTCAGTTTAAAACATTCCTATTACTCACAGTGAGTCAAATCCTGGCCCCATTTGGAGGGCAGTCCATTAATGGGCTGTATGCATAAAGGAGCTTCATTGGGAGCACCTTCCAAACCCTCTGTGCACCTGCCTTTTCCCAGGTGAACAAGCATCTGCCTCCTGCGCGGGCACCACAGCTGTGATTGCTATCCATGCTATCCCAGCCTGACTCATGCTATGTCTCCATGTCTTCTGTTTTGCTCCTCTGAGTTCCTCGCCTCCTGTCTTGCACATGTTCATGTTGCTGCTTGGGAAGTGCCACGTGTGTGGAGGAAAAGCACAACCATGTCCCTTGTGACAGAGGAGCAGAATCACAGAGTCAGTTAGGTTGGAAAAGACCTCCAAGACTATCAAATCCAACCTGTGACCAATCCCCACAGGAGGGCCAGGGAGCTCCTGGGGAGGCTCCAGTGAGATGAGGAAGGGCCTGGAGCATCCCTGTGCCCAGAACAGGCTGAGGGAGCTGGGGCTGCTCAGCCTCAGAGGAGCCCCAGCTGAGAGGGGCCCTCAGCCCTGGGTGTCCCTGGCTGTCCCTGGGGGTCCCTGGGTGTCCCTGGGGGTCCCTGGCTGCAGGGAGGGCTCAGGGCAGGGTCCAGGCTCTGCTCTGGGGGATTCAGCGATGGCACCAGAGCCACGGGCAGGGTCTGAGCCCAGCAATTCCCCTGCCAGGGGCACAACTCCTGCCCTGGGCAGGGTCTGATCCCAGCAATTCCCCTCACAGGGGCACAACTCCTGCCCTGGGCAGGGTCTGATCCCAGCAATTCCCCTCACAGGGGCACAACTCCTGCCCTGGGCAGGGTCTGATCCCAGCAATTCCCCTCACAGGGGCACAACTCCTGCCCTGGGCAGGGTCTGATCCCAGCAATTCCCCTCACAGGGGCACAACTCCTGCCCTGGGCAGGGTCTGATCCCAGCAATTCCCCTCACAGGGGCACAACTCCTGCCCTGGGCAGGGTCTGATCCCAGCAATTCCCCTCACAGGGGCACAACTCCTGCCCTGGGCAGGGTCTGATCCCAGCAATTCCCCTCACAGGGGCACAACTCCTGCCCTGGGCAGGGTCTGATCCCAGCAATTCCCCTCACAGGGGCACAACTCCTGCCCTGGGCAGGGTCTGATCCCAGCAATTCCCCTCACAGGGGNGCAGCTCCGTCCCGCCGGCCCGAGCGGGGCAGCGCCGCCGCACCGGGCAGCTCCGTCCCGCCGGCCCGAGCGGGCGAGTCCCGGCCCTCGGAGCAGGTCGGTCTCGCCGCCCCGGGAGGGTTCGCTGGGGCGGCGCCCCGGGGGTCCCCGCGTTCGAGGGGGGGACGCACGAAGGCCCCGCGGTGCGCGGCCGTGTTCGGGGGGTGCGGCACCGCTGCGGTGTCGCGGGGAGGGCAGGGCTGGGGCTTTCCCTTTTCTCTGCTTTCTGTTAACCTGTGGTGGTGTTGGCTGCGGCAGAGTTAATTTCGTTCGCGGCGGCAGCCGTGGGGCTGCATGGAGGCTGCTCGGGTGGGAGGTGCGGAGTGCTGCCGGAGCTCCCCGTGTGCCCACGGCAGTACGCTCTGAGCCCGTGCTTCGGTGAGGAAAAGAAAGTTACAGGTCAAGGTGCCTGCTGCCAGTTCATGCGCTGAGGGTGGCACCTCTGCAGGTTGCCAGACCTGCTGGTGCGGGGAGGTTCTGAGCTCCCCGGTTATCCGCAGCCCGCCCGCCCTGGCTCTGTGGGGAAGGAGGGGGGAAGGATGTGGCCTGGCTTCTTGCAGGACTCTGGCCGGACAGGGAGGACGGTCCTGGGACAGAAAGTAGCTCTCAGCCCTCTCAGGTGTGCATGTTCATCTGGAGGCTCTAAACCCACACGCTGGCCTGTGAAATCTGGGCCATGAATATTGGAGGGGAAGCTGCTCAGGCAGTCTTTCCAACTCTGTCTGTGCAAAAATGCTAAAATAACTTGTTTCTAGCAGTACTTTTACATAAATTGAAACTAAATCTCATTGTGCTCCAATAATGGAGAGAGCAATTCACCTTCAGCAGGTTCTCAAAGAGTTGGGGTTCATGTGGGTGTGCTGCAGGCACCAGTGCCTCAGGATGATGTTACTCCTGGGAACTTCCAGGTTCTGGACTGAGCTGCAGAACTGGCACGTTTGTACAAACTCACTTTTTCAAACGATGCATTGATCTCTCAGAAGAGAACAGATTCTTTTTTGAATCTCATGTGTTTTTATGGTCTGCATTGAAGCCCATCTCAGCTTCTCCTTTAAGAAGACTCCTGTGACTATAGCAGTTTGCTGTGGGCAATGACAAGTCTATTTTTAAACCTTCACTTTTCTTTTGTTTCCTGTAATACGATCTTTGCTATGATCCTTATACTCATCTTCAGAGGGACGGTGGTGACCTGGAATGCAGCAGGCACTTTGCAAATACTCTCCGAGCTCTGTCCTTGAAGGGCTGGAGCTGTTTGAAGAGTGCTGGGGTGCCTTGCAATTGAAATGGGAAAGCTGGTGTCCTGACTGTGGAGAGCTCTCAAGTGCAGGGCCGGGGCCTTTGATGGCCGAAACTTTTTTTTTTGGAAGAGGAGGTGTTAGAGATCTGTTTTAAGGGAACAAAAAGTTCCTGTATGCACGGAGCTCTCCCCAGGAGGTGTTAAGTGTGTGCAGTGGTTTCAGAGGTTTGCCTTCCCTCAGGATTTGTTTGCTGGGATAAGACCTGCATTCCTCTGATTCAGGGGGTGAATATTTGCTCCTTGCCCAGTGGCACAGGACTCGGGAGTAGTTCCTAACTGTAAATCTCTGCCTGTTTGTCTCCTCACGCTGAGTGAGAGGTGTATTTTGTTCTGTCTTCATTTTGGGACAAACTTTAAGGTCTGTTTCTGTGACTTAGTTCACCCCTCAACCTCCTCAGTTTGTAAATAATCAGCTCTTACGGGCCTAAATCATGGTTAGGACAGAATTATGTCAGGTGAGGCTGTTATTTAAATGAAACAACTTGAGGGGAAAAAAGACCCATTATATTTTTACTTTTAAGTATTATAATGTGCCTCAAAGTTTCAAACTGGGAAAGGAGAATCCTACTGACCTGGTGCTGATGATGTTTCCAGAGGTGTTGCTGACATTCTCTGTCTATGTTCTACTGCCCAGGAACTGTTTTTTTAATGATTTATTTATTAGGAAATAAATTTTGAAAATTATTTATTAGGAAAATATTGTAGTTGCAGAGCTGTTGAGTTTGTTGCCTTATGTTTATACTCTGTAGAGAATAGGATGGCTGTGTTAGTTACTGACAAAAGAACTGGGGAAGCACCGGATAGCGTGTGCAGAGGTTCAGCCTCACCCTCCATGGGCGCCACTCATAAAGTGATTTTGGCCTTACTGTGTTCTTGGGGTTTGCAATTCAACACACTGACATGTGAGACTTTTATTGTATGCCTTAGTAGCTGAATATTTGATATTCTGGTAATTGTTCACACTCTTCTCTGAACACATATGAAGTTGGTTGCATTTTTACTGCTGGGGTGACCTGCTAAAGATCACCTCTAACACCGAGCAGAAAGATCCTTTTGCAGGAGAATGCAAGTGTGTGGAGGAGCTGAGTTGAAAGGGCAGGGCTAAATATAGCCATTTCCTGCAGAACTTATCTGCTTTTGAGGCTGGTTTTCCAAATGGAACTGGTGTCTTCCAAGCCCCCAGTGAGGGTAGGAAGAGAACATGGGTGGGGATAAGAACACCCGTGGGCTGTTGTGGGTGGGTTGTGTTTGTGGTTTTTGTTTTTTCCAGCCAGCTGGTACTCTGAAGTCATGCTTAAATTTAATGAAAGCCCGATGCTAAAATAGGATCTAGGGACAGCCGTTGTGAAATAATTAGGCACCCGTTCAGCCCTTCTTGTCCCTGCCAAAAAAAAGCTACTTGAATTCATTTAGATTCCTGGTATTGGAACTCTCAAATGGGCATCTTGATACCTGCTCTACTCTGTATAAACAGGTTAAAAACTTATCCCACTTCACCTGTGCAGCTCCCAGGAGCTACTGCAGATTGCAGTGGTGGTATTGAACGTGGGTGATTCTGAGTGCCTCTCTGTATGAGGGTTCATGGATGTCATGGAGGTGGGTGGCAGGCTGGTCTCAGCCAGGGGATGGTTTAGTTACTGTAGGACCTGAGGGTAGTCAAGACTGAGGCAGTTTAAGAGAGTTTTAGCTACAGAGTTATCTGATGCTGTCAAAATCCTCACCTTTTGACCACTGCTGTAGACAAGTTCTGTGGCCACGTGTTGGGGTGTAAGGCTTTTATATTGTGTACATACCTGTACGTATCTGTAAAAATTGGGAATGATGGTGTTTTCCTGCGGTGTTGGAAAGCTGAATTCACATGTGTTTGAAAACTTTTTTGGGATCACAAAAGTATAAAATGTTGTTGACTACAAAATGTATGGAATTTCATGGAAATGCTTTCAAGAAGTTCCTTTTTTTCCACTATGTTTGCAGCCAAAACATGGTTTTAGAGCAATGCTTTCAAAAGCATGGAAGTGCAGGCCAATAACAGTAAGTGGTTGTAGTGCAGTAGTTTTCTGTGTTACGCCGGACCATGAGTTTGCACGTGACCTGGTCTTGGGTGATGGCAATCCCTTCCTTAACATGTGCTCTTCTGGCACTGTGTGTGCACAGTGCTCACAGGTTCCTATTTCAGAGTCATTTGCATCTGTAGATTGAGGTTGTTCAGGACACACTCCCAAAAATCTCCTCTGGTAAGCAGATCCACAGAGAACAAGCTGCAGTTATGAAGTAGCATTGAAGCACACCTTTGCCATGAACTCCGTGGGATGCTGTTTTCTGGAAGGAACGTGAGGAGTGTCCTCCTGGTGAAACAAGTACACAGCTATTCCATTATGTTGGAGAAAGCAGCACTGCAGTTCAGAAGTGCCGGTGTTCTTTGCTGGCAGTTCAGATGCTGGTGTTCCCCTGGAAGGCCGGAGCTGACCTCATGATTCATCTGCTCCTGCATAGTCAACATCAGGTGCTGGATCACAGTCTGCCAGGTAGTGTAGATCCCTCTTTAACAGGCTCTTTTGATGTGCTGTTGCCTTTCATGCAGTGCCTCACCCTGTTTGCTGCCCCAGTGCTGGCCGTGCCCGTCGCTCTGCAGCGTGGCGGCCGTGCCCGGCTGTGCCCGGCAGCGTGCTGCGGCCACGGCCTCTTGGACACAGGATTCTGCCAGCTCTGGTGAGAACACGCTTTGCGTTCCTTGTGCCTGCAAACTGGTGTGCCACCAGCTCTGAAACACCTCACAGGCCCCCCAGGAAAAGGTCTGTTATCTCAAGGCATAGAGTTCTGTTTGAATACAAAGGCATTGGAAGTGCCTAAGCAATTGGGAAAATCTGTGTCCTTCAGCTCCACAGTTTCTTCAAGCTTGGGACCTGTTTTAGGTTTATATGAGGTTGGCTCAGCCTGGTTTTGCAAGGTTGTGTAAGGTGGTGTGTAAACAAACCGACTTGCTAAGGGGAGAAATGCTTGAAAGGAAATACTGTAGAGGTCTTAAAGTCACAATTGATGTGGGTAAATTGGAAGTGATGATCTTAGGTAATTTATTATTATGTAATAAATGGGTGTAATCAAATGTCAGCAGATTTAAAACCAGTAGTTTTTGTGTGGTGCCTTTTTAGGCTATAGACTGATGGTGGTGGGAGATTCAGGAGACTTATTCTTCTTTTAAGGTACAGTTGGATCTCTATGGTAGGCCTGTGGGGGGCCAGTAAATGCAGTGACTCAGATGCAGTTTTGGGCTTGGGAGTCTACCTCCAGCTGGGAATTGTGGGGTTGGGGGCAGAGGAGGGTGGAAGAATGCCCCTTTTACGCTGTGTCCTTACTCTTCTTCAGGAGCATCTGCTCCTGGCCTCTTCTGGAGTCAGCTTATTGCTGGTTAGGGGTGTGTGGCTGATTGTTCCTCCCTCCCGTTGTTGTGCAGAGGCAGTTCAGTGGTTCTCGCCCCCAGAAGTCCTGTTGTCACTGCATCTCCCCTTCTGAAACACTCCTGGCAGGGTCAGACCAAGTTACTGTTCCCTGCCCGTGATGCTACTGGAAATCTGCATCTGGAAGTGTCTGGAGCTTGTTTTAGAGTAGCTCCAGTAGGCTTTAGGGAAAGGAAGGCTCTGGCTTTAAGAGAATCTTATTAAAACGAAGACCTCCAGTTTGGTGATTGTCCAAGGCTGCCTTTGGAGTCGTTTGTGTTGTCTGAAATGACCAAGATGGAGATACAAGATGGTGAGATGGAACACCAAAAGCTGTTATCTGGGCCTTTTTACAGAAGACATGTTGCTGCAACACTTAACCTTCTGTCCTGAGTGCCTGGAATGTTCCTTTTCAGCATGCTGAAGCCACAGATCATCCTGCTGAATGGGAGCTGGTAGGAGGACTTGTTCCTTGTCTTACAGAGTAGTTGTAGTGAGCTGTGCTTACTGGAGGTCGGGACTTTCTTGTTCTGACTGCAGACCTTACCTCTGCTAATGAGCTGCAGAAGAGAGGCCAACAAACACCTCTTCTAATTGCAGGTCTGCAGTTTGCCTGGCAAGGATCCTGTGACAGCAGGAGCGGGCTGGCAGCCTTTGCCAGCCGCCTTTGGCTTCGCGGATAGCTTGGAGGCTAGAAGTGGCTTCCCTTTGAAGTCCTGGAAGCTGCTGATCCCTGCTTTCAGGAGTCGGTGTGCCTCAGCAGGCTCCTCCAGGCCTCTCCCTGAATGGCCTGGGGTTTCTGGCTCAGTGGTTTGAGGCACTTGGGGCTGTGGTTGCACAAACCTTTTCACCAGCTACTAATGGCAGGCGAGTAAGAAGTCCTGCTTCTCCTGCTCCATGTGCTGTTCTTTTTCCTGTTCCGGTATCTCTGAGCATGTGATGCTGGAAAAGGCATTCATTTGGTTAAAACTTAATCTGCCTTTGCCAGGTTACTTCTAACCTGGGTTAATTCCCAGTTTTTTTTCTTGTGCTGGTGCTAAGGATGGATTCCTGTGGGTATGAGTGGCTGAGCAGACGCAGAGGACTGAGCTGCCCCGGTGTATTTGTGAAGGCTGTTGCCTTGCTTGAGTGCACCATGGGAGTATTTAGTGTGCCTTGGCCTGGTGGACCCGCTGTGCTCCACTCCCCAGGGAGAGTTCCTGCAGGTTTCCTTGCTGCTGGCTTCCTTGGCTCTGGCCGTGACACCAGGACGTGCTCAGACGCACATTTTTGGCAGTCCCACATGCCTGCCTGCCTGCCCTCCCTCCTCTGCAGGACACTGACCAGCAGTGGCCAGCCTGTCCCCCAAGCTGCCATACATGGGGCCAGAGCTGCCTGTGTTACTCAGCCTGCCAGGGTGGGTGACATCCTACACTGTCAGGTGCTGTGGAATGGGAGGTAGAGGAGATGAGAGCAAAATCTCCCTAGGAACAAATGTAAAATTAAACAAAGTGCGTGTTTGTATTAGTCAGCCTAAACCAGACTGTGCTATTTAGGGCTCTCCATTGCAATAAACTTGCCTCTTGTATTTGTGTGGGAGGACTGCAACAATTAAAGTAATTTTAAGGCTGAATCTTAAAAGAGAAAACAAAATGAAAAGATAATGGTTTGGTTTTAGAGAATATTAATTGTATCATATTATGTTATAATACTCTTATATTAGAGAAAAGATAGGTGATATGCTGCAGGTCGGTTATTGCTAAAAGCCATGTCCATATTGCACATTAAAACTTTTCTTGACTTCATAATGAGTAATATTTTAAAAATTTTTTTAAATCCATTAAATTGCAGCCTTTATTGCTGCTGGAGAGTAAACTGCCTGCTGCAGCTGCAGTTGTGGGTAGCAGCCTGCTAAAATATCGACTTTGATGTCATGGACTGGGTAAGTCCCAGGCTGGAGTGATAAACAACATAGAGAATAAAAATTTTCCATTCCCCAGCACTTGCTGAATAGAACTTAAAGACTAACTGGCTCAAAAGATAAAAAGCTATAAAAGTATGTGCACAGGAGGATAAATGTGAGTGGAACCAGTGGAGAAAAAAAGAGGAAAAAAGATCTATTACAACTGATTTGAGTATCAGGAGGATGGTTTGGCAGTGGCAAAATCATGGCAGTCAGTCTTGTAGTATTACACTGTATGCTACTCCTTATTTTCTGTTCTCAGAACAAAAACATGTACAACTTGTAGTGCACCAGTCTGAGTGTTAAATTAACGAATTCCTATCTCCTTGGGAGTGGAATTACAATGAGTTGTGCATTTTTTAAAAAAAAGGCTATTTTTAATTTGACTTCTAAATACTGGTTCAAGTTAAATGATAAGAAAGAGCATTTGAGGTGTACCCTTAGCACACAAAAAAAGTGCTGATCCTTGTGAATTTTAAAAAACCCATAACAAAATGGAGGGGGTGTGTGCTCTTGGTGATTGTGATTACGATAGAAAAAGAAATATTTGGAAAACCTAGGGAATTCTTTTCTGGACATTCATTGTTGCATATTGAGCATTGATCTAAGTAACTTTTATTCCATTTGACCTTTATTTTTGGAGTGAGTTGCAACACCTGTCTCGATCTTGAGTCTGAAACAATGATGACGAAAATTGCCATGCAAGCACCTTTTTACTCCACCCATTTTCCTTCTTGGGGGTGACTAGGTGTGTATGTGGTGTGGGACCATCTCTGCTTATCTCTTGATTCGAGAGCTGTCCTCCCTGCCAGAGGTAGCCCAGGCTCTTACTTTGATGTCTTGTTCCTCTCTCAGCAGAACCCTTTAGCTCAGGTGGGCAGCGCTTTGTGCCCAGACCAGCTCGCAAACGCCCGTCTGTGAGAGCAGAGTACATCTTTGTGGTTAGGATGAAGGTTGAATCGTTTGAGTATTGGCTGTCCTCCAGCTTCTTTGCATAATTTGAACCCGTCTCTGTCCCGAAAGAAACATTCAAGTTATTGCAAGTCACTGGCATAAAAGAAAAAGCTCTGCCTAAAAGACTGCTCAGCAGTGTGGGCTGTGTTGCCCCCACCTCAAATCCCCACATGCTGCGCTGTGAAGGTGCAGCTGGGAGGTGGCTGGTGTCTTCCTTGGTCTGTCCTCCATGTATGTTCTCATGGATTCTGCCCTTGGCTTTTCCTGTTGAGCCTGTGCACTTCTTAAATTCTTGAACAACTCCTTGGCATTGCTTTTGGTCTCCCACATTAGTTGGTTGTCAGTTGGACCTTTACAAATGTGCCAGAAATGCCATGTAGACCTTTCTGTGTGTGTTTGTGGACCTGGCATGTTTGCATCAGCCTCCAGCAGAGAATAATCTGAGTAACATGTCCCAGCTTGCCTAAACAATAGGGTGTTTTTTCTCTCTTGGTGTAGGTATTTTACACATTTGTAAGACTCATGTCATACCTCTAAAGCAAACCTGGGCATGGTTGTTGAACAAAACCTGTTCCAAAAGCTAAACCTATTTATTCCCTTCCCTCCATACAGCTTCCTTATGACACAAGTAATATTTTGAAGAATGAGTGAATCAGTATGACTGTTCCTCAATTATGGAAATAAAAACCTAAGCACCATCATAAGTCTGAAAGAAATATGGTATTTTCATGCCTGATACAAAAGTGGCGTGTTTTGATGACTTTGACTTTTTGTTTGAAAAGTCTTTGACTTCATCTTTTTGATTAGGATTTGGTCCTGGGCAAGACATTTAGACATTCAAAGAAAATATGTATTGGACTTTCATGTGGAACAGTGTCCGGGATTTTGGGGGAACTTTGTCTTGTTTCTCCATTAGGAAAGCCAGAAGGCCATGCAGTGAGGAGCCAGAACAGCAAACTGGATTTTGAAGCTCGGTTTTCTTAAACAGTTCCTGGAATCTCTGGTGAGGAATTGGTATTCCTGAGGCTGCAGTGCAGTTTTATGCCTTCTATAACAAAGGATCTGTGTGGAGTAAAACCTACTTAATTTCCAGTCTGGATATTTGTAAAACTTTGACGTGCATCCCAATTATAATTATGTTGGTTTAGTTCCCAAAGTGGACGCTCTTTATTCTAAAAGAGGCCCTCCTGTGTGCAGCCAGGAGTATTGAAGGCCCCGAAGTGTTAGTGTTTGAATGGTTTTGGCTTAGCTTTAAAATAAATATCTACTGGATATGGAGCTCTGGGGAGTGGACTAAAGCAAATGGAAAAGGTGAATTAATGGGAAGTTTTTCCGCAAGGCTGGGTCCATAGAGCCACAGCACAGCAACACAGTGGCAGATGCAGGCAGAAGAAAGGCATTTTGAGAGCTTGCTTGTATTTTGAGTCTTATGTGAAGTAGGTGCAATTCAGAGGCTGCTGTTCCTCTGCACGAGGTTCTTTTGTCACTGTTCTTGTTCTGTGGCACCAGTCCTCTGTGGCCGGAGCAAGTTTTCTGCGAGTGCCTGCACTGCTCCCGCAAGGAATAGTGAGAACCATTCCTGGCAGCTTTGGAAAGACTGCAGCGTTTGTGTCCTGGTACTTGATGGTTCTTTCAGGACCTGAGTGAAAGCACCAACAGGTTCTCTTCTTGAAGACAGAGATTCACAGTTTTTTCTGTCTGTGATGGAAACCTGGAAAGAGGAGCATGTGTGCTTCTTCAGGGCTCTGTGTGCTGCAGGGTGACTGAGCAAAACAAATTGGCAAACCCTTGTTTTTCTGGGGAGGGAAGGAGCCTCACTCATAGCTTTTGGCTGCCTCCTGGTAGGAATTCACATACTTGTGAACTGAAAGTGGCCCCGGCACTGGGGCTGCAGGGTTTATGGGGTGAAGAGCCCCTGTGCTGGGAGCGAAGGTGGTCTCTGCTGTTGGATCTCCTAAAGGAGAGTTCTGGAGAGCCAAGAGAGTGTTTGGCCCCCATTACAGATACAAGTAACTGGGAGGTTGGTGTTGAAGAGGGATGCTTGGGGATGCTTTGTGAGACTCAGGTGTTACCATCAGAGGAGGGAATGGCAGAGGGCCAGGCATGTGGCAGTGTCTCTAACAGAGTACCTTATTGCTTGTCAGTTGATAATTGGTGCAGTTCACCTCTGCACACACTTGGTGTTGTGGGAGTGTGGATAAAACAGTGGCTGGAAACACGTCAGGGAGGTCTCAGGTGGCTGCCTTCTTCTGGTGACCACAGCTCACTGGTTGCTGTGGTGCCCTGGCTTCATGGTCCTTGCAGGCAAGTCAGTAGAAATGTGATGGCAAAGGATTGCTATGTTTAGCTTGGGATGGCCTTGCCTGAGAAGTTCCCAGTAGCACAGGTGATGTCTCACGGGGTGGGGACTGTGGTTTTTAACATCTTTTCCTTGGTAGGAAGCTTGAGGGCTCTGCTCCCAGGGTGCGGAGGCTGGAGACTACAGTCCTTTGTTGGGCTCACTGGCCAGGACCATCCTCAGGGGGTCTTTGGGGTCCCCCAGAGGAGTACGACTCAGGCAGCACAAAGTGAGTGTCTGTAGAAAAGGTTCTTTCTGGAATGCTGGCCAGTGTGAGCATGAGGGGAAATGAACCCAAACCAAAGTCACAAACACAAGAGACCCACAGGCTGTAAATGAAGTCTGAGGGGTTGGTGTGCCAGCAGTGGGAAAGGATACCAAATGTGGGTTTTTTTTTCTCAAAGCTCTGAAATACTCTTCCAAAAATCTTACGGCTTTTTTGACATGATTGATCTTGTTTCAGTCCCGCAGATTTGTTTGGTTGTATGTGAATGAGGGATTCTTCTGAACTTGAATTCATAATGGCATATTAATTAAAAAATGAATGTTGGACAAGCTAAAAACACTTGCATGTCATAATTGTTTGAAAGATGTCTCTGAGTGTGTTAGCTGACAGCTTGGTGCAGCTTGCAGGTTTTACCCAAATTGTACTTAGGACCACGGCTGAAGGAAAAAAGTGTTTAATGTGTTACCTTCTTTTTGGGAGGTAATTATGGGTCAAGAGGCCACAGTAGCTACTGTGTCAAGAAGCAAACCAAGGCTAAAGGAAATAGGCTTGTATGGCCAATATGAGTTAGAGCTGAGCATGAAGGTGGGTTTTCTGGTATTGTATTTGGTCAGTTTCCTGAGACACCAAGGAAATATTTGAGCATCTGGTCTTAAAGGGAGGTTCTGTTGATTCTCTGCTCTTGAAAGGCCACTTTCTTACAAAACAAACATCCCACAAAGAACATTCTCTGTTAAAGTAATTTAAAATATTTAAATACAGTAAAGGAACATAGTAAATATTTTTCATGTAGAGCACGCAAAAAAAAAAGTAACATCTGATTTTATTCTGAATTAAGAACTAGCAAGCTAAAACTTAGACCTTTTTGAAAAGATTGGAAGAAATAATGAGATTTGCATTGCTGAGCTGACCCTGCCCTAAAGGTCCTGCAGAAACAGGCAGCACCTTCGGGGTTGTGCGTCTGGAGTATGAAAGTTAAAGTTAAAATTACTTTAAATGGCTGAACTGTTTTGGGTTTAATTTAATTTGTTTTTTGTTTACTTGTTTTTCATAAAAACCCACAGTAAATGCTAAATAAAGTTGGTTAAATGCTCAGCCCAGCTGCATCATGAGGAGGGTTTAAAGGTGATTGAACACTCCTTCCCGTTCTAATACACCAGAGATTTGTAGAGTATTTCAGATCTTCCACACTGTCACAGTAACATGTGGGCTGGTGGGGGCTGTCCACTGGGACTCCCAGAAGCAGCAAAGCTGGTCCATGAGCTGAGACACAGGGTGGTCTTGTGTCTCTGCCCAGCTCACCCAGACAAGCTCCCCTGGCCAGCTTAGGGCAGGGCAGTTCAGGAGCTGCAGGTCCCGTGTCCTTGGGCTAGTAATTGGGCTTTAGTGGCAAAAGGTGTTGATAATTTTTCTTGCATAATTAGCACAGTCAGGCCACTGTAAGCCTGTTTTCCAATTAAAGAGAAACTTTAAAATATAGTATTTATAAGAGTGAAAAATCAAAACAAATTTATCCATTTCCATTAAAAAATGGGGACTTGAGTTCCTGGGTGTTGGAGTAGAGGGATGGGGAGGGAAATGTTCTTTAAAGCCTGTATTTAGTTAGTCTTAATTTGTGTTCAACAGCAAATAAACCTTTCTTAGAAAAGAACAAAAATAAGTACAAAATCAGATCTAAAATTGGTTATTTAAATTGTACTCAACTTCCTAACTTAAATCACCTTGATCAAGTTGGAAGCATTTAAATACTCACCAAAACCTGAAATGACTATTCCACCTGTACAAATGTAAAATGCTGTTTTAAAAATTTCAGAAAACCAGGTAAAATTCCAAATGTGTGGGTTGTGGGGTTTTTTTTGTTGTTGTTTTGTTTTAAACCTTTAATTTTGAATCATTACGCTCACACAATTACTCATTTGGGTTTATTTTGCATTTCTGTAGCTATTTTTTTTTCCTGGTAGTAGTCCAAAGAAACTTCTATCGCAAGTACATCTCAGCTCAAGTGGAATGAAATACTCCTTACAGTGCTGGAGTCAGTCAGTGTGGTGTTCCTTGCTGGGAGCAGCTTGTGCAGCCTGGCTGGGTTGTCAGGGATTGCTGTCTCCCAGGGATCCGTGCAGACCTGCAGAGAGCTCTGGCTTGTCCAGCCCTCCCTAGAATTGCTAGTTTGGCAACTCTGCCCCTGGGAAGTTTACCACAGAATTATTTTGAAGCTGTTTGATTTCTTTGGAGCCCTGCTGTGGGAACTCAGTGTTTTTGGATTTGCTTGTTCTGTCTGCTCTGAGCTGGTGCTGCTGGTACCTCTGTCATGGGGCCGTGACATCTCAGGCCTTTGCATGGGTGACAACAGAGCTGTTCAAACATCTCCTGCCCTCTCCTCACCTGGTGGCAGGTGAGCTGAGGCTGTGTTGATATGGTCAAATACAGACCAAGCAGAGCCTTTGCTTGGAATTTGTGTTCCCAGCAGTTTGCAGACGAGACCTGCCTTGTGCTGCAAGCTCACTGTGGTGCCGAAGGAGCCTGTCTGCCTCTGGCTGTGTGGAGGTGGGACAGTGGCAGGACTCCAGAGCAAGGGAGCAGAACGCTGAGTGCTGCAGGGACATGTGGGGTTTATTGCTGCTGGAGGAGCTAATGTACAGTTGCAGGTTCAAAAACTGGTGTCCCTCTGAGCTGCTGCGGGCAAGGAATCATGTCTCAGCAGAGTTCTTAGCTAAAGCTCAGTTGTTAGTAGGGTTTCTTGCAGCAGTGTTTGTGTCAGTAGGTCAGTGTTAACGTGTCCATCAACCCTTGTCTTCCCCAAATGATCATTTTGAGGAATTTGGAGTGAGTGGAAATGATCATGTGTTAAGAAGGGGAACAGGAAAAGAGAAAAAATCAAAAAGCTTTCTTGGTTAAGTAGTTTTGCCATGTAACTTGTGCAGGTAGCTGCACTTCAGTTTCCTGCACGGTCATGAAATGGATGTTGGGAGAATGCTGCTGCAGTGCTCTTTGAATCAAGGGAAATCCTAGGCAGAGCTGATTTTGTTCAACTGCATAATCGTCTCTTAATGAGAAACAAACCCAGCCAACAACCAAGTTCACACAATAGCAGCTCACTGGTTTTAGCTTCAAACTCTGCTAGCCCAGGTTGTGATTATCCTTGCTCTGGGATGCTGTGAGGAATGTTAGATTATCTGTCCTAAAAATGGTGAGAGGGGCACGCAGGAAGTCCTTGCTGTCAGACCGCAGTGGGACAGTTCAGCCCAAAGCTCTGGTACAAAGGAACTCAGTCTTGTCCGTGTTTGTGGGGAACGTTCCCAGACAAAGGGCTGTACAGATCAGTAGGGGTGAATTCTGTTTTTACTAGCTCATACGGTCAAATGAGTTCATATTATTCAGTCAGTTTGGGGGGTTTGGAGATGATTTAGTAATTCCTGTTTTTTTCAGCCAACTGACAGAAAAATAATGTATTAGAAGCATTGATAAAGAATTCGTTTATTCAGCTCAGATCTGCTTGTTTGCTGGCAGTGTTCAGCTTCCTTTGGAGTGTCTGGCTGCTGCAGGGCAGGCTGGGGACCCACGGGGACAGGGCCTGGGCAGGCCAAGTGTCACTGCTGCTGAGTACCATTGCTGTGAGTTAATCCTGCTTTTCAGAGGGGAAATGGCTAATACGTGAGTAGGTGCCTTGTGAACAAGCAACAGCTGGGTGCAAAGCAAAAATCTGCTAAAACATGACTAATTTCTGAGTGTTGCATGGAGTTTTTGTCTGTATTCAGCAGCAAATTACCATTTGAGCTTATGCTGCTGTTGCTTTGCTGGAGCTGGTGTGAGCTGTGTGTTTGAATTGATGGTCATTGCTATGAGACTGTCAAAGCATTGGTACAATGTGGGGGTTGGCTCTCTGTCCTTCCACTTGCAACACGGCCGATTCCGTTCACCGAGAACTATTTTAATTGGGTTCCACTCTGTGTCATGTTAAAACTCTGATGCTAGACACAGAAACCCGTGACACTTGTTTTGTTTGTTCCTGAAAACATACACTTCATTCTGCTTCAGCCATTCAAATTGGTTTTACATGATTGTCAGCTGAAAATAATACTGCAGTTGGCAGCAGCATGGCAGCTTCCTGCAGCCCGGGACCAGCAGTGGGGTAACTCGTCCAGGGGGGCTGGGAAATGAGAATTCCTGCTCGGAGAGTGTTCGTTGCTTAGCAGGCGGCAGCGCAGCCTTGGGGAAGGGCTGGCCCAGCACCCCGGGGGCCCTGGCAGGCAGCTCCGCATGCTGGGCAGTGGGTGCTGCTCCGGGACAGCAGAGCTGAGCCGTCCTGGAGAGCATCTCGGCCACCATGGCCGGGCCCCCGCTGTCCCTGAGCGCCCAGCTGTGCTGGGAGCTGGGCTGGAGGCCAGCTGAGGGTGAGGCCGGGAGCGCCGGGGCAGAGGTGGCACACGCGGGGGAGAGGAGAGCTTTGGTGGTGAGCCTGGAGTGTGGAACTGCAGTGGGATGGCTGGTTAGAAAATAACCAGTAGTCATGACTTCTGTTAATTAACTACTAAGAGTTAAATAAATGTTGTTGGAAAAACTGGTCTGTGTTTATTTGGCACGTCTCTCTCCAGCCGAGGCTGGTGCTAGTTGGTACACGCTCCACTGCTGAGCCTGTCTGCAGCGTGGTTTTATGTTTTCCATCTGTATTGATTTTCATGATTCATTGACCATGATCTAAGCAAAAAGCACACTTAAATGACACTGGAGACAGCTGTCTGTTAAAGTAGGGCCTTTATGTAGTCTGAAATGGCGCCAGGTTTTTCTTCCATTACTTTATCAAGTAACACACACCAGTAATATTCTTTGTTTAATTTCCTTTTCTAGGTCACTGGTATGTCACCTCTCTTTTGTGTAAGGAGCAGATGGTAAATTCTTACTCTAAACTTCCCTATCAGTTTTGCTCCTGTTATTTTTCTGATAATCGTTTGAGGTTATTCTGAAATGGAAGGGGCCTTACGTTGTGTTTGGGAGTCTCTCTGAAGGACTCAGTTCTTCTCCCTGTGGAGCTGTTTTGGAAGGTACATGTGGGAAGTTCGGATAAAAGCAGAAACATATAAAGCTTGGGAAGCTGATGTGTAGCTTTTTCCAGTTATAATCTGTCTCTCTTTGTATGGCAAGCTGAAGTTCCAGATGCTGTGTTGGCTTGGAGATAGTGGATGGGGAAAAATAAGCATTCTTAATGTTAACAGAGTCAGCCTGTCTGGATCTGAGCTGACAGGAAAAGGGAGAGATAAAACCTTCATTAATGGTGTGTGCAGTGCTGCAGAGCTGAGGCGGCTGTCCCTGGAAAGCAGTCCTGGATTGGCAGTGCCCGGTGCCAGCTCTGGGAGCCGGCAGCTGCCGGGCTGGGGCCGCCACCGTGACACTGAGCCTTGACTTCTGAGGGGAGCAGTGGGCTTGGTTCGGGTGTGCCACCCCCCTCTTCCTGTTAAAAGTTAATTCTTAACCCCCTTGCTTCATCCCCCCAACACCCCTCTTGGCATCCTGCTTGCTCTCAGCAGCTGCCTGTGGGTTTTGGGGGATGCAGAGCTGAGGTGAAGGGCTGTCGGTCAAACATGCTTTTGGGGTCAGATGGCTGTATGGCTCTGATCCACCACATTGGGCCTCTGTCTTGGAGTACTAGTGGATTTTTTGAAGCTTGTCCTCACCAGGAGCTCAGTTTTTTGTGAACTGCAGAGTAGTTTAGGCATGTGTGTGCTGGATTTCTTCTGGAGGGGACTAAGCTGCAAGCTGTGTTCCCGTTGTATGGTAAATGTGCTCTGTCCTGAAACGTGGGTGTCAAGTTCTCAGCCTCTTCTGGGCAGCTTGGGGCCATGTGTGGCGGCACCTTCCAGTGAGGGGAACAAGCTCAATCCACTCTGAAGTAAGAGTGCTGAAATGCGTGTTAGGAGTACATGTGGTGGCCAGAAAAGGGATTTCCTGGATTAGTCCAGGAAAGGTTATATGTATAATATAGGTTATATGTATAATAGTCTATCCATTTTCTGTGTTATATTAAATACATAAATATACAGTGTCCTGTGTCTCTCTCATACCTGTTCCTCCTGTCGGGCTTATTTCTAAAATGTATGAGCAGATTATTTTTAATTAATTATTGCAGTTCTGTGACTTGCTCCTTAATCTTTCCTTTTTTCCCTTTTTCATTGTTGAGTCTAGGAAGTAGCAGTTTCCGGTCAGTGGCCTGTGCCCACGTCTGTCTTCCCCCACGTGGTGTAGAGTCCTTCAGGGCCTTCTGGCCTCGGAGAGCAGTTCTGGTGAGGATGCTCAGTTCACTTGCCTTACTACTGTAAAGCTGAAAGGGAATAGTGCTGACACTGGCTCATCTGAGGGACAGAGGAGCTGAGCTGCTGCAGTCCTTCTGCTCTCTGAAGTCTTGGCTGTTTGCTGCTTAGAATTGGGATAAACCTGTCCTCATCAGTTTGTGTAAGTTACTGGAATGAGGGTCTGGCTGGCTGGGAGGGAGGGGAGCTGCTTTGTGTAGGTGTAGCAGAGTAAGGGATCCTTGGAGCCTGTACAGTACTGGCCAGCTGAACGTGTGTGTCAGCATAGGCCAGGATTGGAATGGTTTAACCCTTTTTGGCCGTGTTTTTGCCTCAGAAGTGGGAGTATGTGCCTGGAGCTGGCTGGCTGGCTGGCTGTGATTGTGTACGCATTGCCTGACGCTCCAGAAAAACCACCCTTAGAAATCCCATTGGACTGGGCTGTGCAAGACACGTCAGAATAAAGGGCCTGTTGCATGTTTGGTGGAGGAAGATGCAGAAGGGGAATCTGGGTGTGGGAGACTGCTGCTGCCTACCTTTGTGCTGCTCACATTCCTCTCTCGGGCCCGCAGGCAGCAGTGGGGTGTCTTGCTCATGTGGTTCATGACTCAAGCCAAGCCCAGATGTTTTCATGCCCAGTCTGGCCTATTTTCTGAGAATAATTTTGGATGCCTCAGTCCATTTTATTGTGGTTTTCTTAGTGTCTAGTCCAGCTGAACTTAAGATGATTCCTGGCCTAATTGAATGCTCACAGGCAGACATGGCAGCTCCTGCCTTCTCTCTGCAGCTGTGTTCCTGCTAACTTCAGAGAACTCACAATTAGAGCCATGCTGGTGAGAACCTGGGGTAGGGTTTTGATGCTGCTTTTTTTTTGAGTGGAAAGTTTTAGAGCATGAAACCCAGAAGAGTCTGTCTTATGGCCAGAAGATGAGTGAAAATGCTGAAGGTTTCTGTGAAGTCAGATCTGGCCTTATTGACTAACCTGGCTTTCCATTTCCATTGAGCAGTGAGTGGTAGGGACATGGAAACCTTTTTGTACTGACTGTTGGACCTTTCCTTCATCATTATCTGGCTGACAGGTTGATGACAGTTACTCTCCAGAGTATCCAAACTTTATTTCCTCATGCCTTTGACCGTGCTTTAGTGCTTTTTGACCCTTTGTAGGAACAGTTTATATAGCAGGTTATTTGTGGGAAGTAAATGTACTTCTTTAACTTGAGTTTTCCTCTGAGGAAAATGGCATGATGTTGTTGGAAAAAGAGTGGAATGGTCACCTGCTCTGTGTGAACAAGTGCTGCCTTGTGTCCTATTCAGAATGATCCTTTCCTCCATCACAGCCCATGAATGAGGAGGGCTCTTGGCCCCAAACACATTTGTGTGCTTCCTGTGTTGAGGAGCAGCTGGTGAAGGTTGTCTGTGACTCGGTGTCCTCAGTGTGTCACATCCACAGCCATGGCTGGGTCCTCTATGCAGAGATGTTGGGCCTTGGAAATAGCCAGTGGATATAGATCATAAGCTCACTGGAATTTTGAGTGTGGCCTTGTTTCCAGCTGGGGATAGGTGTGTTGCTCTCGGGCAATCTGTGCAGAGCTCCAAAGCCAGACTGGTCCCAAAAGAGAGCTTTAGCTTTCATTGTGCTTCACATCTGCAGCTGAGTGTGTGTGAGGTCAGCTATGGAAATTTAGCTGTTAAACAGGGGTGAGACTGGCTGCTTTTGGCTTCTGCAGCAGCAATTAAACCAAAAGTCTGCACAAATCTATGGGATGGTTTTCTGAAGATCTGCAAGTACAGTCGGGTTTGGCAAGGCCACGTGAGATGCACGAGTTTGACAGCATACAGCTAAATAGGTGGAAAGGGAGTACTTGAAATAGCTCTGGAAAGAAGTGTCAGAATTGTGTATAATTGGGATAAATTTGGTGTTTGGAGAGGTGACAAGGTGCCTGATGATGGGACTGAGGGGTGCATAGCAGGCAGTGATGGACATCAGTTGTGACTGTGATGGGGAGCTCCCATACCAGGAGGAACACAAGGGTTTGCCTGATAGACCCAGCTATAGCAGCAACTGAGGAATGCCAGGACAAAGTGATCTGTGAAGTTTTCGAGCTGCTTTAGCACACAGGCTTAGATGGATCAGTGTCCCAGGTGAGACTGCCACAGGTAAGATACGAGCAGAACAGAGACCTGTGGTGGAGGCTGTGGTACCTTACAAAGCCTCAGGTGAAGAAGGGGGACAGCTTGCAGGATGCTTTGAGGGAGCTGGAGCACAGCAAAGACAGGATCATGGTGGAGGGAGAGAACAGGGTAAAGCTGTGGTGTGAGGTTAGTACTGAGGTTAATGTTGCTGAGGTGGGAAGAACAGAAATACCACTGGAGGATTCAAGGATGGAGAAAAGCCTCAACTGGTCTTCACCTTACTGTCTTCTCAAGCCAGCTTTGGGTTGTGTTCCCCTTAACAACAAGTACCCCCTCACTGTTGTTTCTGGATTTCATGAGGCTCTGTGCACCCCTGCTCCTGAATGTCCCATTTGCACAGTGCTAGTGGGAGACGGGAGACTGTGGAGCACCAGGCCTTAATAGGATCTGGTTTATTTGTATCTTGGATTTCAGAACAGAATAATGTGTCTCTGGCCTGTCCAAACAGGCAAGACCAAATTGTAGAACAGTACTGCTAAAATTCTGGGGTGGTCTAGTATAATCTCTGAAGATTTGACTTTCCCATGCAGCAGGGTGTTTCCTTCTTCTTGGGTCTGCTAGTTGCATTCAGTTTTCTGGACTCCAGAGTAATAGTTAATGAAATGCTCTGCTGGGAGGAGATGCTGGTTCATGATTTGTGCCTATGGAGTGTCAGGAACTTCTGTTCTCAGTCTGATTGCTCTGTAAATGTTGGTTAATTTTCTTTGCCTGGCTGAGGCTAGGACCAGTTCATCTGTGAGTGGGGTGCAGAATGAACTTTTCTGCACTGACTTGTCTGTGTCCTTTTACCTTTCCGACTTTGTAGCAGCCCATCACTCCTGAAGAGTGCTGCTCTAATCCCAGAGTAATCCCTGAGCAGTGGGCCAGAGGTGTGAAGCCAGGCTGTCCTGTCTCTCCTTGGTACCCCTGCCATAGTGCTGTGTTCCTCTGTGCCTCTCCTGCTCCTGTCCTCATCAGGTTTATAGATTTATATATGTACACAAATAAAAATGTGTATATATTTATAGCATTTCCAGCTTTGATGGTTCTATTTTAGCTAGTGGCTGTGTTTGCTACATCATGCTGCCATTGTATTATTATGCCAGTGCAATGAATTTAAAAAAAAAAAAAAAAAAAAGTTTTGGCTAATTTTTATCAAAATACCCCAAACTGCACTCAGGGTAAGGTTAAAGGGCAGAAGTAGAATATTCTTGTGGTGATGACTCTCTGCAAATAACCCTGAAGGCTCAGATATACCCAGGGTAAATCTGTAAAATCTCTCTGGGATTATTGATGTGCAAATGAGGGTCCTAACTGGAGTGAAATATCAACACAGCTGAGGGGTCACCTGGAGAGTGCTGTGGCCGAGGGAGCTTCCAGCAGCGCCTTCACCTCACTCAGAGTTTGGCTCTGAGTGATCTGGCCTGATATTGTCAGGGACTGTGAATAAAAAGCATTTGCACCTCTCTAGGTCCCAGCATGTGTGAAAACACACTGAGACAGTAGGGAGACGCTGCTTAATTAATGCATTTGTAGGAACTAGATGACATTGTTATCTTGCAGCAGGGCTTGCCCCTGTGAGAGATGGTCTCTAAAAGCTGTGCACGTTATCAGACCCAGGCTTCTCTGCAAGCCAGAATAAAGAAATGAGTATTTAAAATTTGTGTAAAGAAAAACAGGGAAAACCAGGAAAAAACCCCAAACAGCTTTTTAAAGGAAAAATTAGGACTTTTGTCGGTGATAACCAAGCCAAAGATTTGTTTTTGGAAATGTTTATTTTGGTTGGCTGGAGTGTTCTGCAGAAACTCCAAACAGGCGAGCTATGTAATATTTAACTAGTTACTAAAAAGCATTTGAAAATGGTTAGCAGTCAGTGATCTCATTTAGACTGTGAGTTCAACTGTCTTGGTTTCTTGTTGGGATTATAATGCAGCTCTCCGGCAGAGTGATGTTTGTTTGGAGAGTGGGGGCTGATGCAGTCCCTGCGGGTTCCTGGGCTGGCACTGTGTTTAGCAGGGGGTGCTGCAGGTTCCCGAGGCTGTCACTGTGTTTAGCAGGGGGTGCAGGTTCCCGAGGCTGTCACTGTGTTTAGCAGGGGGTGCAGGTTCCCGAGGCTGTCACTGTGTGTAGCAGGGGGTGCAGGTTCCCGAGGCTGTACCCTTGCTGTGCATGTGGGGCTGGGGCTGAGTGTTTGTGCCCATCCTCCTTGTTTTTGCCCTGTCAGGACAGACCAGGGTACAACAGGAGCAGTGTGTGATGGGCAGGCCTGAAATGCCTGCAAGTTGTGTGTTCTTCCTTGAGCTCCTTCATTGCACACTGCACAGGTAACATCTGGAATAAACACAGTGGTGCTGGCTGGAGGAAACCAGGCCAAGGCTTGGAGAGGTAGGCTTTGCATAAGTTAAAAGTCACTGTTACTGGGTGAATTTTGGGTTTGTGTTGTTATTTTAATCTTTTTTTCCTAAACTATTCAGAAACAGCTTTTACAGGCAATTCCTGATAATCTCTCAGTTGAAAATATTTGTGTTTTGGGACTTACAGCTGCTGTATAAATCCAGGTGTTCTGTTTGGATAGAGTCTGAATCTCCCTTGGCAGTTCTGTGCCAAGATGTGAGTATACTGTCTTTGGAGAGAGAGCCACTGCAGGGGAAAAGTGCCGTGTCTGGCAGCAGGATGTGCAGGGGTGCTCTGCTTGCCTCCAAAGCCTCAGGCCTCAGCACAGATGAAGTCACCAGATGTTGATGGGGATTTTCCTCACTTTGTGGGCATCTAGAATGGCCTTGGCAGAGTGGTATTCAAGGTTGTCTATAGTTATGACTTGTGTCTGACAGGGAAAGTGTCCAAGGAGCTTTGCAGCTGTGCAGTGGAGCCTTTTTCCCAGAGTTACAGAATGCAATGTTCCCCTCTGGTAGGAGCTGTCTGTGTAGCATGTAAGAATACCTGTACAGCAAGGAAATACATAGCATAATAAAATAACACCTTTGTTTATATGTGAAATACGTGAGAAGCCACAGTAATTCATGTGTATCTAAGTGTCTTGAGCAGATACCTGTGCAGTGCCTTGGGCACGTTCGTGTGAGGTGAAACCTGAACCTGAGCATTCCCTTGAGTGGCTCATGGACCTGCAAACCCCTGTGTGTTCATTGTGTGCTGGTTCTCTGCACATGTGGAATTGCACACCTCACTTTCCTGGTGCTCCCAGCAGTGCATGGTCAGTGACCCACAGACAGTGACTTTGTGAATGAGGGCTTTTGAGGGGTGCTGCTGTATCCAGGCTCTGCAGGGGAAAGCTGTTCCGTGGGGCAATGCTAATCCTTGGTAGTTGTGTCCTGGTGAATTTATTTATCCCGAAAGGCAACAAATGATATGGAAAGATACACATGCAGCTTCAAAGGCACTGGGAAGTTGCAGATCAATTTAAAAGTGTCTGTGCTTGCTTCATTGTTTGAGTAAGCCATCTGTCAGTGGGTTGCCCAAGACCCCTGTACTGATGCAATACCTCCACACAGCCTGAGCTTCTAACAGTGGGGCAAGAGCCTTCTGTGTTCTGTCTCCTGCAGCCACAGGGAGGTTCTGCTGCCCACATGGAATCACTGAATGGTTTATGTTGGAAAAGCTCTCTAAGATCATGAAATCAAACCATTCTTCCAGCACTGCCAAGGCCACCACTAGTCCAATGCACCACATCCACATGGCTTTTAAATCCCTTCAGGGATGGGGACTCTACCACTGCCCTGGACAGTGCCAGACAGCCTGTGCCAAGGCTGGACAGCCCTTTCCATAAAGGAATTTTCCCCAGTATCCAACCTGAGCCTCCCCTGGCCCAGCCTGATGCCATTTCCTCTTGTCCTGTCCCTGTTCCCTGGGAGCAGAGCCCAACACTCCCCTCCTGTCAGGGAGTTGTGCAGAGCCACAAGGTCCCCCCTGAGCTCCTTTTCTCCAGGCTGGATTCCCTCAGCCACTCCTGGTGCTCTAGTCCCTTCCCCAGCTCTGTTCCCTTCCCTGGACATGCTCCAGCCCCTCAGTGTCTTTCTAGTTGAGCAGGTCCCAGAACTGCCTGCAGGATTCGAGGTGCCTCAGCAGAACCAGTACAGGGGATGGGCACTGCTCTGGTGCTGCTGGTCACACTAGGGCTGATGCAAGCCACGTGCCCTTGGCCTTTTTGCCCACCTGAGCACACCTTGGCTCGTGTTCAGCCTCTTTTACCAGCACTCCCAGGGCCTCTCCCAGCTTTCCAGCTTCCCTGGCCCAGCATGGAGCACTGGCTGGGGTGACCCAGGTGTGGGACTCAGCACTCTGTCTGGTTGGACAGACCATTTGCTCCAGCCCACATACAAGTTCAGAAGTCCCCCTGCTCCCCAGTTGCCCTGCATGGGGAAGCTGACTAATTACTTTTGGTCTCTTTTGTGCTACTTGTGCATTCTGGGCTAAACTTCAGCTGGTCTGCTTGTTCCCCAGGGGTTGCATGAGAGCCCCTGCTCTCTCCTCTGTTAAAGGAGAGGCTGTGTGTAATTGTGTGTTCCCCACACCGCTCAGGAAGGGGCTGGTGCTGCCTCTGGCTCACTCCTTTGCCTAGTAAAGGCTTTTTTCTTTCTGGAATAAGTGGTTGTGTTGTCATGTGTCTGTTCCCCACTCTCTGTCACTGTGAGTGTCTTGTCCCATGCCAGGCCATTCCTGCAGTTGGTGTGTCAGCTGGAGCTGTGGGCTGCAGCACGGGCAGCACATGGACCTGTACGTGTATGTGCCAGGAGGGAGAGCCAGCAGGGGTTTATTTTTATATGTGACGCTAGTGCTTTGCTACCCCTTCCTTTTAAGAACCAAGGGGTTGGCTCTTTGTGAACGTGTCCGAGTTACTGACCAGGAGGAGCAGCCAGGACACTGCGTAGCTGCCTTTCATGTGGTGGTTTTGTTCTTAGTCAGCTGTGCTGTGATTTTGCTTTGTACACAAGGACAGAAGAACCAGTATCCCATCCTTCATTCTCTCCGTGTTTGCGGTCACTTGAATCTGAGACATTTGGTCTTTCTGGGTGGCACTTTGACACATTTTTGGCTTTGCATTGTGTGGATGTGTGCCTTGTGCATTTGCAGGTGGGTACCAAATGGAGTTGGTGGCTGGCTTCCATCTTCTGAGTTCTGGCAACCAAGTTCAGACCATAAGAAAGGGCTGCCCAAGGTCGTTGCTCTCACGAAAGGAATGTCTTTGTGGGGCTGCTTGGGGGTTGCATCTCCTTTGTGTGAGCTTCAATTAAAGAGCAAGCTGTGAATTACTGCTTTTAAATGCACATTTCTCCTTCTGAAGACACAGCTGTTGATGAATTCAGCTCGTGTGTGGCTGTTGTGGATGGCACAACTGCGATCCAGTATTATGGATGTTTTCTTTTGATAGGAATCTGGTGAGGTACATGCAAAATATGTACAGCCCTTGGGGTTTTGGCAGGGGGCCACTGGGACTGTCAGCGATATCTGGGTGCTTCTGATCTCATCCGGAAAGTCTGAGCTGCTCCCATGGTTCATGTTCCCATGTCTGTGTCATATGGAGATGAAATGCAACCTGAAGGTTCTGCACTAATGGGCTCACTCTGTCTGGTGCAGTCTGTGCTGTGGTGGCACTGGGGACTAAAGGCCATTTCCCCATGGCCGGTGCCTGCGGGGGTCCTTGTGGTGTTTTGAGTTGTCTGAACTGGTTCTTCTCTCCCCTGTGGCTTTTTGCTGCTGCTGTCCCGACAGTCCCAGTACAGAACTTCACCCCACATTGCTGTCAGGCCATGCAGGAATGATTTGGCAGGACACAGACAGTTGTCTTAGGAAGGAAAGAGAGAGCAACATTAGCTGTGAAAGTGGAACAGGCATTGGGGTTTCAGGGTGGATTTTGCAGTGTTGGGACTTTATGACTACAAACCATAAGGATTCTGTCAACTCTGTTACCTAAGCCAGTTGTGTGTCTGTGTTCTGTTGGGTGTCTTCATCAAGTGTTAACATCTGCCTTGTGCTTGGTTTATTGCTCATTTGGGCTTCCAAAGCCAGTTTAGAGAACTCCTCCTTCAGAATCCAAAGCTGGCCTCGGAGCAGATGCTGGCCTGCCCAGGTGCCAGGGTCTTTTCCTTGCCTGCACCACATGGCAGGTTTGTTTTGAAATCTGTGAGCTGCCACTTTGAAAGAGACTTTTCCATCGATAGCAAGTTCTGGTTTTCCAGTGCTAATGTGCTTTTGCGGGAGGAGGTTAAACCCGAATGATCCACTTTTCCCTGTGTGTGGCTGGAGCTCAGACAGTGTGCTGCCTCCAGCTGTGCCCTGTGGTATCCAGTACTGCTGTGTATGGAGCATGGCATGGGATGCTGTGATCCCTGCCTCTGTGGGTGTGGAGTGTGGCACACAGCACTTGGAGCCCTGGGATCGCTGGATCCCTGTATGTGTGTGCAGTGTGTCACGGAGCCCTGGGATCCCTGCATCCCTGTGTGTGCAGCGTGTCATGGAGCCCTGGGATCCCTGTATCCCTGTGTGTGCAGTGTGTCACGGAGCCCTGGGATCCCTGCATCCCTGTGTGTGCAGCGTGTCATGGAGCCCTGGGATCCCTGTATCCCTGTGTGTGCAGTGTGTCACGGAGCCCTGGGATCCCTGCATCCCTGTGTGTGCAGCGTGTCATGGAGCCCTGGGATCCCTGTATCCCTGTGTGTGCAGTGTGTCACGGAGCCCTGGGATCCCTGCATCCCTGTGTGTGCAGCGTGTCATGGAGCCCTGGGATCCCTGTATCCCTGTGTGTGCAGTGTGTCACGGAGCCCTGGGATCCCTGCATCCCTGTGTGTGCAGCGTGTCATGGAGCCCTGGGATCCCTGTATCCCTGTGTGTGCAGTGTGTCACGGAGCCCTGGGATCCCTGCATCCCTGTGTGTGCAGCGTGTCATGGAGCCCTGGGATCCCTGTATCCCTGTGTGTGCAGTGTGTCACGGAGCCCTGGGATCCCTGCATCCCTGTGTGTGCAGCGTGTCATGGAGCCCTGGGATCCCTGTATCCCTGTGTGTGTGTGCAGCGTGTCACAGAGCCCAGGGATCGCTGCATCCCTGTGTGTGGATCCCTGCACGCCGAGCGCTGGGATCCCTGCCCATGTTCCCAATGCCCTCTAGTGGCTTTTGCCGCTGCGCTGCGATTCCACAGGGCACGGCCAGCAGCTCCAGTCAAACAGCAAACATCCTTTTGTTCAGAAAGGAAAATACCTTTTGTGTATTTTTTGCTGGTTGCTTGTTAATTCCTCTATATTTATCTGAGTTAAATACCAGCCCTTCCTTTGGGAAAAAAGCTCTTGTGAATCCAAACACTAAATAGTAACTGGATATCTCACGGATTTTTAAATCCATAGCAATTTTCTGTGGGGATTTATTTAAGAATGTTTTGTTCCTAATGTTAAAATGTGTATTTTCTTTCTCTCTAAACAAGCAGTAACTGGAAGGGGTCTGCTTGCCAATGTCACTAGAACCAGACTTTGGTGCTTATGTATGTGCATTAATTGCACTGAAAAAGTAATTTTTTTTTTTAAGCAGTGAGAACAACACTTCTGAACTCAGGTTCTCAAGTAGTTTTTGAGGGAAAATTAGTGTTTTGTAAGGGCCAGAGTCTCCCTCCCAGCTCCTTCTCTCCTCCAGTCTCCCACTGCAGCTGACCCAGTTGGGGTGGTGTGGCTGGGCCGTGCTGGGGGCTGTGAGCCCCTGCCAAAAGCCCCAAGTGTCCTGGGCTGCAGGGATGTGTTGCAGGCTTTGGATTGGCAGTGAGGACACACAGGTGGGTGTGTTACAGGCTGCTGCACATGTGCACAGCTCTCCTCAGCAGCAGCAGACAAGGTGTTCCTTGAGGCTTTTTGGAAAATGAATGGCTGCAAGAACAGTTTCGTAGAAACAGGGTTTAAATTGAAGTATTGGGCTTTTTCCTTGGGAGGACCATGCATGCTGTGAAACACATAAAATCTGTAAGAAGTCCAATATGGTTTGTTTGCCTCTTTATGGGGGTGTGGATCTGATTTCCATCCTCATCCTCCCTCTGAGAACTACAGGGCAGGGGCTTGTGTGTACAAATATACTTGTGTATGTTTGTTTCTGTATTTTCCCGACCTAAAACTGCTTGAAAAGACACCAGATGAGTGCCACATGCAACTGTCAGAGTTTTCCTGGTGTTGGAATGGTTGTGTGCTTCCTGCGGTCCCCACTGCAGCCAGCAGCCAGTTGGTGTGCTCAGCCTCCTTGCCTGGCAGAGGGCTCGCTGCAGGGCCCTGGTGCTCTCCTCAGCTGGGTCTGGCAGGAGAAGGGCTGGAATGGCCAAGGGTGGATGCCCTGCTGAGGAGAGGTCGTGGCGTGTGGGGTCTCAGGGCTGCCCCATGTGTAGCAGAGGTGTGACGGCTCCCACCAGCACGAAACAACCCATGCTGGTGTCAGCTGGGCCCGAAGGCTGCAGCCCCGAGTTACCTGTGGAAGAGCTGGCTGTGCCTGAGCAGCTGCTGGTGCTGCTGGTTAACTCTGAACCTGCCCAGCAGTGTTAAACTCAGGTTTTGCCTTTCTGAAGTGCCTTTTCCTCGAACTGGGTGTCCCCGCTGTCTGAAGGGCTCTCCTGGGGAGCCTGTCCCTGCCAGGGGTCCCGGGAGCGCTCCCCCCTCTCCCATCCATGCAGCGCCTGGGGTGGCTTTGGGTCTGTGAACTGTCAGTGTGTGGAAGGAAAGAGGGCAGGTCCCAGGGGCCAGCTTTGTCCAGACTTGCTGAGTGAGCAGGCACGGAGCCAGGAAGGGGCTGCTCCGGGCTGTGCTCCGAAGGCAGCGTGCGGAGCCCTGGCTGTGCTTGTGTCCCGACACCACCCTGCCGAGGGAGCAGTGAGCCCCTTGGAGCTGCTCTGGGGCGTTGATCCACTAATGCTTCCTTGGGATAGCTCTCCTCTGCTGCTTTATACTTCTGATATGCATTGCTCCCTGCTCACGCTGTTTAACTTGATTTGATTGTGTTTCCAGCATGATTGTCGAAGGTTAAGTAGTGGTACGTGTTAAGGATACTTTGGGGTGTATCAAGGACAAATAAGGGAAGGTTCCTTGGGGAATGGGTATGTGGAAGGGAGAGTGTTGCTCTGGGAGGTGAGGTGGTCAGCACTGCCTGGGCCTTTCTGTGAAGGTGAAAACTGCATGCTGGGGTCAGAAATTCATGATCATTTTAACTGATGACTAATCAATTACTGAAAACAAATCCATGTCAGGAAATAAATACAGAGGTAATGGCTTAGCTTTCATCACCGAGCACTTAAGAAGTGCTAATGATTTGAAAAGGCACAGCAGAAGAGATCTGAAAAGAAAACGGCAATATCAGATTTATTTTCAATTTTCATCTCTTTCACTAGAATTAAATCTGAAAAATGAAGATAAATACCTGCATGTAAGGAGAATGGTATGGCTGAGTGCCTTGTCAAGGAGAGGAACTTTGGTTTGCACCTACGGCTTGCTGCTGGTCTTGACTGGAATTTTGTGGCATGTGACTAGGCCAGAGAGTCTCTGTAGGAACCGACCAGCACAGGACAGACAAACCATTCTGAGACAGCAGCCCTGTCTGTTGGGTTAAATCCTGAGAGAACTGAGTTTAAGAAACTGCAGAAAAGTTTCTTTTCAGAAGCCTTGTTTTACAGTAAGAAGTGGAGTAAAGAGTGGTCTGTTGTTTTCTTGTAAAGACCAAGTATCATGGCAAAGATTGGAAATAAAAAGGCAAATTTGCTCCTTCATTTCCTGTTTTAGAGGGAGCATGTGCTTCTGCTTTGTGCTGGAGTCAGCCTGAACTGTTGCACAAGGGGTAGTTACCTGTCTGCAGCAGCAGGGAAACGGACTTGGGCAATCGAAAGGAAAATCCTTGGGGAAGCAACTTAAACTGGGAAATTACTCTTCAGAGAGTAGCATCTTCCTTAAATACATCTCAATCTTTTTCTTGCCAACCAGCAATGGTTTTTGCTGGTTAATGGAAGCTATTCTGAGTTTTCTGGTGGAGATATTTTCTGTTTCCTCTCAAAGCCCAGATAATACGGTTTTACAGACCACCTTCTCAGTTCATAATAATTCAGCTTTTTAATAACTGGTTCAAAAAATGTATCATCTGTATTCTGTTCCTGCTTGGCACTGGGAGGGTTCATATTTCCCTACAACAAGCTTATCTACATGGTAGTTGCATGTGATGTCTCTGTGAATCTAAAAGGAAGTTGCAGTTAATGCATGAATTTTGTAGGTGAAGGAAATTACTTGGGAAACAAGACACAGTTAAAAAGGACACCAGTCATCCTTGGGTTGTGTTTTGTGTAAAGAATGGATGAAAGACATTGCTAACTGCTGATTTTGGGGTGGTTTCATTTTTAGACAGCAGTGGAAGCATACAGAGCTCTCACATCTCTCCTTTCTGCAGCTCCAGGGTGGTTGATGGAGTTATGATTCTCCCTGTACTGATGGTGATGGCGCTCCCATCTCCGAGCTGGCAAGGTGAGTGTGGTGTGGGATCAGAGTTTTCAGTGTGGTGTTTGATAACTCCTCCCTGATTGCTCCAGGAAGGGCACTGGGTTTGGAAAGTGACTTCCACAACTGGTGTACACAGCTGTGTGCACCTGAAGCTTTTGTGACACGCAGTGTGTTTAAGGCTTTCCTCAGAAAAAGGGGAATAGTATTTCCACTGCCATGGAAAGGCAGGAATGGTTCATTTGAAGATCTCTTGGATGTTTTGAGAGATGAGCTCCTGAAAGATGTGTACTCGCTACTTCACAAACAGCCTTTGGAAAGCCTTGAATAAAGGCATTCTGGGAGGAACTTGGTTTTCTCAGTTTTAAGTTTTAACTTACTTGAGAAAGGTCTCTTGTGTCTGCTGTGGCATATCTTTGTTGTGCTGAAATAGCTGAATTAGAATTGTTACCTCCTAGTTAGTGGTTCTTCAGCACTATCTGAAAACAATATCTCTTCCCTTAAGCAGGTTTTGTTGTCTGATGATTACATTACCTCTAACTGAAGCTGTTAAGACTGGGATGATGGGATGATATTTTTTCCTCAACTCTGCCTTTAGCAGATGATGAACTGAAGCTCAAGATGGTCCCCTACGAATGTGTGTGTGAAGGCATGTCCTGTGGGAATGGGGATCGGTGCCAAGGCCAGCGATGCTTTGCTTCCCTGAGCATTAATGACGGGACTAAGGTTTACCAGAAGGGCTGCTTCCAGGTCTACGAACAACGGAAAATGACGTGCAAAACGCCTCCGTCCCCCAACCAGGCTGTGGAGTGCTGCCAGGGACACCTGTGCAACATGAACATCACTGCACAGCTGCCCTCTTCCAAAGGTGAGAGCTTAATTAATCAGCAGTGCATTTTGAGAAAGAGGAGTAGGGGGCTGGCTTTGATCTGCTGTGGTTGGAGGGAGATGCTGCAGTGCTGGCTGCAGGAAGGGTTTCGTGGGTGCAGGACGCCCTTTGTGCCCTGGTGCCCACCCTGGAGCCTGCTGGCACACATCTGATGCCCATGGGCTGACTGGTCCCTTTGGCTGGGGTACAGAGGGGTTTGCAGTGTGTGGTTGGGGCCAGGATGGACGTACTGCCTATGAGAAGTGGCTCGGTGCAGGTGGGGCTTGTGCTGTTCCACGGGGAGCACATCCTCCATGCCAGGTGTGAGCTCACACCTGGCTGTGCACGGCCTCTGTCAGGCTGGGTGGGTACCGAGGTAGGGGTTTGTGTCAGTGCTAGTGGGTTTAAAGACTTTCTCTGGGAATCTGTAAATTCATTGTTTTCTCTCTCTTTTCACACTTTTTCCCTTCCCCCCTCTTTTCCAAGGGCAAACCTTTCAAGGAGAAGCTGCAGGTTACAGCATGGAAACACTAATCATCGTTATCCTAGCTCCTGTGGTAGTGTTGATAGTTTTTTCTGCAGTAGCTGTGCTGATCATACGGAGAATACAGAAAAACCACATGGAGAGGCTCAATTCCAGAGATGCAGAGTATGGCACAATCGAGGGGCTCATTGCCTCGAACGTGGGGGACAGCACCTTGGCAGTAAGTGACCTGTGTGCAGGGTGGGAGTTTTCCTCACTTCCAAACTCCCCTCTCTTCCTTCCACGTGGCCACATCACTCAGAGGACCTTTTGCTGCCAGGGGATGTCACGTGGCCTCAGGACTTGAGTGGTGCCATTCCTGTGCTCCCAAAACTGTAGTATTAATGAATTTTAACCAAAAGATGGGTTTGGCAAGTGTAGGTCCTTTGACATGGAGAATTGCTCTAAACTGTTTGTGTTCCTGGAAACAATGTCAGCACATCAAGACAGAGTGTGCCTGACTGTTGGGTGGCCTGCAGTAATGGGAGAGGTGAAGAACTGTGCTGCATGGTTGATATACAACAGCCTGAAGGGTTGGAAAAAGATGTGATGCTAGGTGAGAAAGAAAGTACAAGTAATTTTGACGTTTAAAACCCTCAGACCTGACTGCCATGATCTTGGTATCAGGACTCTGGGATGCCTGCGGTATCAGTGACATTTTGTTAATAGAAGAGCAGTGGGAGTTCTAAGAAATGTGCAATGCTTACTCAAAGCTCAGCTTTCAAAATATGCTCTTGCTCACACAGTGTCTGGAAAATATAATGGGCTGGGAAGTGTTCCCTGTCTGCAGGCTGACTGTCCCTTCCCCCTTCCCTTAGGCCAGAGCACAAATGTCCCAGCAGCTGTCCCTCACTTGATCTGAGCAGAGCAAGTAAAGCTTCAGGCAGATGGAGTGTTTGTTTCTGAAGCAGTGCAGAGTTTTCCTCTCCTTGCATTGCTGAGATAAAATGTCCCCAACATAAAAAGGCTGCAAACCGTTTTGTTTTGGTGCTGTCCCACCATAATGTGCTTTCACTTCAGGGTTGAAGAGTGGACTATGTCCATTGATTTTATTTTTTTTCTTTTATTTTGGCTGCCTTTGGCTCTCTTTAATCAGCCCCCAAGGCTTGACTCCATGTTACTGGCTTAAAACAGCCAGTCTTGATGTACTCACCATGGCCCTGGCATGTGATCTGTCCTTAAGCCCTGACTTCCAGCTTTTACCAGCTCTTCTGTCTTATCTGTGCAAGATCATTTCAAGCCGTTTGCAAACCTTTTGTACTTCTAGTTATTTAATGTTAGCTGGAAATGGTGATAAAACCTACAAAGAATAAATCAAAATTCTGTTTCAAAGAGCTGGGAGAAGTTGGGAGCTGTGAGGGCTTGGTCTGGTGGAGCTGTCAGACCCTCTGAGCGATGGTGCCAACGCTGCTGCTCTGCCTCTGAGTGTGGCTGGTGCACAAAAAGGAATTGGTAGTTCCTGTGCCTAAACGTTCATCTAAACAGCAAGTCTTTTAGATTCCAGATTTTTCTTCTCCATTGTGTTTTCAGTCACTGGTTTTGTCACACATTAGATAAGTTTACATTTAGGATTAGTCTCTGCAGTGTAGCAAGTGCTTAAAACCCTAAGCTGCTTAGTGGGCCTGGAAGGAGCTCTGGCCTCTTCAAATCTTGTTTTTACAGTTGCTGTAGATAAGTTTGGGGGTGGTTTTTTGTTTTTGTTTCTTTTTTTCTGCCTCTGATGCAAGCAGGAAGGAAAATGAGCCCTCAGTTCTGTAGTCTCTGTTACTCCTAGATTATCTTTTTCTTGAGCACTCATTAAGAGGTTGTTAGAAGAGATGAGATTTCATGGTTCAAGCCCAGCAATGCAGTTTTCTGGAAATAGGCTTTTTTATCCTATTTTCCTTTGTAAAGAAAAAGTCCAGCAATAGTTGTTAATGCTTTGAACTAATACAAAACTCCTGTCTGTAAAAGTAGCTGGGCATTAGCATTTCACAGTGCTAATGGGATTTGAACATTGAATCAGGATCTCATTCATGTTTATTATAAGCTTACTTAAGCAAAGTCTGCTTTCTGTGCACTAAAAACACCAGAAACTGACACAGCTTTTAGGAAAGATTTGTTACAGAAGTTTTTCTGGAGTTTCAATGGCAAATCTTGTGTGTGATGCTGGTAAATCCCCTCACCTTGTTTATTTGAAAACTGGTTTTTTTTGTTTAAAATACTTGCACCAAGCCTGAATAGCCTGGCCCAGGGCCCCCCATGGCTGTGGCTGCCCCAGAGGCTGTCTGGGTGCAGGTGAGCAGCGCTGTGCTGGTGGCTCCCGTGGCACAGGCCAGCTGGGACTCGCAGGAGCAGGACAGGGAGGGTGGCTGCAGCCCCTGCAGAGCCTCCTGCTCCACTGCAGCTCTGCTCTGAGGGATGCCTGGTTCCATAAATCCAGGCTCAGGCTCGGGAGCGGGGTGGGTGGTGCTTGGGTGGCTGTGCACACACATCTGCTGGCCCAGCCCTCCCAGAAGGGCTCAGTTTTGGGGTGCTCCCCTGCTTCAGCTCTAGAGTGCTTCCCAGGGCCTGCCTAACTGCATAGGGATGAAGGTTTCAAGTACAGAAATCAGAGGAAGTTCAGTTCTTTTTGAGGTGCTGAGATTATTGCCAGATATAGAAACTTTGGGGAGAAAACAGGTGATATTAACCTTATTTGTTTGAAAGAGGTATCAGAAACAGAACTGAGAGGACATAAGGTAAGTGAAAGAAGAGTGAAGTGCTGAAAAAGGGTGGAATCTTAGGACAGAGGATAGCTGGTAGGCCAGGAGTGGGCTTCCAGTTCACAGACATCTATTGCCATATTACACTTCTTTAACAAATAATGACTTACTAAACAAATGCTCTTTGACCCCGAGTGACCAAATGGCATCCCCAGAGCCACAGAGATACCCCCGAACTTTAACCTAACCTGTTCTTTGTGCATGAAAACAGGGGAAAATGGGGTTTCTCACGGGTTCTAAATGTCTGCTTTTCGTTCTGAACAGGATTTGTTGGACCATTCCTGCACATCTGGAAGTGGCTCTGGACTTCCTTTCTTGGTGCAAAGAACAGTGGCTCGCCAGATCACACTTGTGGAGTGTGTAGGTCAGTGTTGTCTGGGTGTTTAGTTTTTTGTAGGGCTTTAGTGTTAAATTTAAGGATTCATTACATTTTTTTTCAGCATATTTTTATTATTGATTGAGTAGTGTTAAATCTGAGCTTAGGAAGCATTTGCATCAAAGATACCTGGAGGCATTGACATTGAGCCAAGACGCTGTGCTGGCACTGAAGAGCTAGGAAGGCATGAGAATGATTGATTGATTTTAGTAGGAAAAAGGGCTAGAATATGTTCTGTGCTGCTGCTTTGGTGACTTGAATTTGGGGTGGGTTAACAGCTTCCTGTAAGTCCCCAGAAGATTTAACTCATTAGGGTGTTCAATCAAGCCCAGCTGTGACAGATGAACTTACAAATTTGTGAGCTTTGTGTTGTGCACACTGACCTTGCCATGTGCTGCCTAAGTCACGTCAGCTGCAAAAGCACTTTCACTGCTGGTGGCTGGGTGGTGACACCTCCCAGTTCAAACCCTCTGTGCTGCACTGGTGTGCAGAGATCCACACTCACAGGGCTCGCAGTCAAAACCAGAGGAATGAGGGCTGCTGGAGCACAGTGTGACTGCAGCAGTCAGAAGTGCATGCAGGGGTGATCAGACCACGCTGCTGTGGTTCATGATTGTCTGGTTCATGACAATCGAGTTCTGTTGGTGAAGGCAGCTGTTGTTGACAGCTTCTCCTGTGCTTTTTCCCCCCACCAGGAAAGGGCCGTTATGGAGAAGTTTGGAGGGGTCAGTGGCAAGGAGAAAATGTTGCTGTGAAGATCTTCTCTTCTAGGGATGAAAAGTCCTGGTTCAGGGAAACTGAGCTGTACAACACTGTATTGCTGCGGCATGAGAATATTTTAGGTAAGTAGGACAAGCACATTGTGTATCCTAGTGTGTCTGGTGACCTGGAAAGGTCACTAGTGAAGAACTGCACACTCACCAGGCATCTCACAGTCTCTGGGTTCTTGTGTTGTGATAAACAGCTGAAGGGAAATTTTCAGGGAGAGACTTCCAGGAGGGGCTGAGTCTCAAATGGGGAATGTGTCATAGCAGCTGGGACTTGTTGCTCTGCAATATTCCAGCAAGAAGCAGTTAATCAACCAGATGAATCAGGTGTTGGCAGCTGAGCACACAGAAATCAGTGGAGGTGCCAGAGACCCCTGTGGAAGGGACTGGCTCTTGCGGCTCCCACTGCAGAGTCCTGTGCAGTGTGTCAGGGGAAGTTCTGGTGGATCTGTGTTGGGTTGTAATCTCAGTTTCCCTGCAGAAATGAAGGGAGAAAAGGGGCAGATGAGTTTATAATGAGATTTAAGGATTTGAATACTTTTCCTTATGACTGAGTGAAGTGCAGAATGAATCCAATATTCTCTTCTGTTTAACTGTTCTGCTCAGTGTGAGTAAACTCCTTTGGTGTTTAAACTTCAGCCAGAGCTGTGTGATGTATCTTGTTTCCCTGTAAATATGGAAGTAAATGAACCCTGTGCGTCGCTCATACTTCATGTGCTCAGTTCTAAGAACTGGGAAAATGGCTTTGTTATGTTGGGCCATGGCTGAGGTTTAAGCAGCCCTTTGGCTCCTGATAGATGTGCCCTTCTGTCACTGGTGTGCCACCTCTGCAAAGCAGCAGCACATTTTGTGAGTGCTGACACTGCCTCACCCAAAATCTGTCTTAAATCAGTTTTCCTTCAGCTCCTTATTCTTGCTTCCTGTCAGAGAATGTTCCCTGGCTCTGTAGCTCACCCTGCTAGACATTTGTCTGTTTCCTGAAGCAGTTCCTTTGTTACTACAAAAATAATTTGGTGGCCTCCTGAAACACGAATTACTGAACTTCCCTTCCTGAGAGAGCAAGTGTCTTGGCTGAAATTACATTGCACATTTCCCTTGGTGCTCTGCCTGTGTTTAGTCTTTCTTGATAACTATCAAATTTGTTGGCTATTTTAGAGACTTTTTTAGATGCAGTATTAAACAACATCACAGATTACAGAAATGTCACATTGTGCACAAGTCTGACTTTAGGAGAGAAAGCAGTAGGTGTTCTTTGACAAATGTATGTTAGCTTTTAATAAGCATGATTTGTTCCTTTGGCTTGGCAATAGAACTTCTGTTGTTCCCAGCTAAAGCTGTTGAGGTCACTGTGGATAAATGCAGAGGTGACAGAAAGGGACCTTCCCTGAATTTGAGGTTCATTTTTAACATGACATTTTTGAATTCTTGAGTTTCATGAGTTTTGAACAGAAAATTTTCCCAGTTTCTTTGTAGAAGATCATTGTGGTTGGGCTACACGTTTAACCCTTTTCTGAGCAGACTGCCTGTGGGCTCTAAAAATGGAAATGGTTGTTCATGGCTTGATGTTTGGGGTGTTGCTGCTTTCCAGTGTGACCCGCTCAAGTGCGCAGCAGCAAGTGTGCTACAGACTTGGGGTCCTTCTGTTTGACTGGGAACTTCTGCACCCCTAAGTCCCTCAAAAAGAAGGAAAAATAAAAATGTTTTAAAGTGTGTGGTCCTAACAAGTAATTTGTTGTGACTGACAATACATAAATGGGTTCTTGTGAATAGATGTGAGTTAGAGTTCCAGTGTTTGTTGGCCGTTTTCATCCCAGCGGTGCCTGCAGTTGTCTGCAGTGCAGCTGTGATTTACCAAGTCAGCGTGGTGAGAGGGACCAGCAGGGCTGATTGTCAGTGCCACGGGGCATTCAGAGCGGGCAGGGACCCACAAGGATCAGCCGTCCAGCCCTCAAGGGGGTGGCCTGTACAGGGATCAGCCCCACCGCTCTGGTGTTCTCAGCACCCTGCTCCAACCAACTGAGCTGCTTTTTGTGGGAGTCTTGAAGGATCTCTGTCAGTTTATTTTCTTGTTTCTCCTCCTTCTCTCCCTCTAGGTTTTATTGCATCTGATATGACTTCCAGGAACTCCAGCACGCAGCTGTGGCTGATCACGCACTACCACGAGATGGGCTCCCTGTACGACTACCTGCAGCTGACCACACTGGACACGGTGAGCTGCCTGCGCATCGTGCTGTCCATCGCCAGCGGCCTGGCGCACCTGCACATTGAGATCTTCGGCACGCAGGGCAAGCCGGCCATCTCCCACCGCGACCTCAAGAGCAAGAACATCCTCGTCAAGAAGAACGGGCAGTGCTGCATCGCCGACCTGGGTGAGTGAGCGCAGCCCCTGCTCGAGCACAGATCGAGGGTGTTGGGTGGCTGCAGCTGCAGAGCCTTGGAGTGGTCTGGCCGTGAGCTCGGAGTGTCCCCGCGGTGTCCCCGCGGTGTCCCTCCCTGAGCGGGTGTTCCCCGCAGCGGCCGCCAGGTGGCGCCCGCAGCCCAGCTGCTCTTTTTGGGAATTTTGGGTTTCCATGGTTAAATCCCGTTCGCGGGTCGCAGAGGATGCAGTGATTAGACTCCATTTCTGAGATGATGTGTGTCCTCCCACAGACAGTCTGAGCCATGTGCTCGCTGTCCCAGTGCCGTAGCTCTGTCCAGCTTGAGTCATGCAGATCTTTCTGTGAGCCCAGAAGTGGGTTCCCTGGGACCAGCTGGTTTGGAACTGAAGCCTGATGCACAGGTGCTGAGGAGCAGCTGCAGCAGAGTGGCTTGTTCACACCTTGGAGGGATGTCTGACAATAACTTCTTTTTCTTTTCTCTGAAAACAAGGGAGAAAATAGTGGTAAAACAGTATTGAGGCACCATTGCCTAGGCAAAAAGTGTTTCAGGAGGTGGGAATTTTTAAAATAATGGTTCTACTGAATAGTTTCTATCACTTGTGCCTGGGGGACTGGACAAGCACAGAGGGAAAACATAAAAGCCATGTACCTGGGTCTCTGGAAATTTGCTGTGGGAATAGTAGCAAATGGAGCAGTAAGCTGAAAATACAAAGCTTCAGAGACTGGCTTTTAAATAAATTTGTGGTTGACTCTGAGGAGGGACAGCACATCCTAGCATTGATTGATATGGCACTGGTACAGTGAAATCTACTACACTATTTATCTAGAGGCTTCAGATGTTTTGAGAGATTTTTCCAGGAGAGCACAACAGTAAACACTTCCTGATTAGTTTTTATGGTGGTTAATTTGCTATTTTTTTTAAATGTAAACTCCTCAGACATGTATCTGTCACATTCTTCCTATATTCCCCCTCTGTAAGGGAAATTCACCAAAGAATTTGTTGCTTCTGGCATGTATTCATGCCCTTCCTTCTGTGAGACTCTGTGTTGTTTCCATCCTCTGCTCTCTTCCTCTCAGCCTCAGGGTCCAGAGCTGGGAGCTGCTCTGGCCCAGGGCACTCCCAGGATCAGGAGCTGCAGTACCAGCACTGGCTGGGTCAGATATGCTCTGGCTGAGCAGCAGCTGTGTGACAAAGTCCAGGAATGGGGGTCACTCCTGCTCAGTCTGTCAGCTGTGGAAGAGTTCTGCCTTTGTCCTTCTAAAGCAGTGCTCGTGCCTGGTGCTGGGGCAGAGCAGCAGCTACTCCAGTGTACTACAAGGGCCTTGTAAAACCAACACGTGCCTTTTTAAGAATTGGTATCGTAAAACCAGAGCTGCTGTGCCAGGGGCTCGGTGCCCCTCAGTTAATTCCCTGGGGAAAAAGACCCTGGAGTGGAGCAGGATGTGCTCCCCAGCTCCCAAACAGCTTGGGTGCCTCTGTGATGGGAGCCAGGTTACAACACTCTGTGCCCTGACCTCAGTGCCCCACTCCTCGGTGTGTAGTGTGGGATGCTGACTTGCCTCCCTCAGCTGTAAACCTTTGACCTCTTGGCCTGTGGAATCTGTTTTGCCCAGTTTGGAAGAACTAGTACAATTTTTTACAAAGTGTTCTCCGATGTCTTGATGTTTTCAGAATTGCCAGGAAGTGTAGCCTTTTTTTGCAGTTGCAAGCTTTTTTAAAAGAAAAATTATAATCCATACATACTGTATAATATAACCTAATATGAATTTAAAATAGTACATAACATAGAAGTGTAAGTGTGTGTGTCAATATTTGCAAAAGTACTTGCATCTGGGAGCAGACTTCTTCTTATCAGTCTGGGGTATGAGATGGTACCTAAGGTGTCTCCAGGAAGGGTGGGGACAAACATTTTAGCAGTGCTTGTTGTGCTAGGCCGAGGGGAGGTGGGTTGAAACTGAAAGAGGGCCAATTTACTTTAAATATAAGAAGTGTTTTACCATGAGGGTGGGCAGGCCCTGGCACAGGGTGCCCAGAGCAGCTGTGGCTGCCCCTGGATCCCTGGAGGTGTCCCAGGCCAGGCTGGACATTGGGGCTGGGAGCAGCCTGGGACAGTGGGAGTGTCCCTGCCTGTAGCAGAGTGTGGGACTGGATGAACTTTAAGATCCCTTCCAACCCAAAGCATTCTGTGATCTTTCTAGAGGTGCCATAAGCCTTTTCTTATCAGCTTGAAATATCTTGAAGTGCATTTGAACTATAGAAAAGTGTTTTCCAAATTTTTGTTACGTTGAAGTACAGACTGTTCTTGGGAAAAAAAAAAGAAAATGAATGATCGGGTGATGGTTAATTTTTGTGGGACTGAGGTAAAAAGCCTTTTAAGGTTCACCTAAAATAAACTCCTGTTAAATGTAAATAGTATATGTCATTCTTAGAAGATTTGTTGAGGAAATTAGGGAGAGTTTGTGTTGCCCTCTCTGTTGCTTGCCTCTGTCATGCACTCACTGCTGCTCAATTTGCAGTGCTCTCTGTTTACTGTGGCCAAATGAGTGCTCTGTGTGTTTCCAAATTTACAGTAATTTAGTCCCTCACATAATGTTCTCTGCTTAAATGTTTAGTAATTAGTAGAAACCAGGTAGAGTGGTTTTGTCTGACTCATTTTAGATCTGCTTGAGGATGTTTATTTTTCAAGCTGCTGCAAATACGATGTTTTTTATTTTCCAGCTTTATTTTTGTAACTTGTGTGCATCCTTCGTGCAGTGTTTTTCTTCTCCCTTCCCTGCAGTTGGGGTGTATCCACCTACCCAAAAGGTCTATTAATAAATTTGAATGCCGTGTAGAATTGTTTTCTTCTAAGCAGCAGCTGTTTGGCCTCTGCGTATCTGTGCCCGGAGTGCTGGGGACATCCAGTGGCTGCAAAACACTTCATGGCAGTGTTTTGCAAGAGTGCAATAAGATGCCTGTTGGTAATCCCATGGGAGATAATGGGCCAGTCTGTGGCCTCAGGGGCTGGTTTTGCTGTCGAGTTTGGAGCTGACCTCGTTGGTCTTTGGCCCCTTGGACCTTTGGTTCCTTCTCTTCCAGAAACCGTCTGAGGGGTTGCTGCTTTGGGGGCTCTCAAGTATGTGCTGCTATGGTTGAAGGGGACTTCACAGTGACTTCTTTTTTCTGTCCTTCAGGCCTTGCAGTTATGCATTCCCAAAGCACGAACCAGCTGGATGTGGGGAACAATCCCCGCGTGGGCACCAAGCGCTACATGGCTCCCGAGGTGCTGGATGAAACGATCCAGGCTGACTGCTTTGACTCCTACAAGCGGGTGGACATCTGGGCCTTTGGGCTGGTCCTTTGGGAAGTGGCCAGGCGCATGGTTAGCAACGGTGAGTGCGTGGACTCCTTGCCTTGGCTCGAGGAGAGGCTGAGGAAGTGGTAATTCACACAAAGCACCTGCCAGCAGAAAGCACAGGAGCACGCTGGGCCTGCACAATGGTGGTGGGGTTCCTGAGGAAGCTGTTGGTGTGCTGGGTGCAGTGGCTGGGTCCTGTTGTCCTTTCTGTTAAGGCAGAGAAGGAGAGTCCCCTGCTCATTCTTAGCCCTGGTGAGACCTCTTTCATACCAAATAGCTAAGTTAAAATTTTAGATCACAAAGTACTCCATCCTTCTTCCTTGTGTCATTAAACCCTAGTGAATATTTGTAGGTGGCTGTTTCTCATGACAAATGCTAAAGGACAGAAAGAAAATACATAGGAAGTGCAGAAGGTATCAGAATTTAGGACTGCTTTTGCTTTACTGAGTTAGATGCACTCCCAAGGTAGGACTTGGTCCAAGTGCAGTTGGGCTTAGGAAGGGTGGCCCTGCCATCCTGTCTGGAGCACAGGGTCACTTCCCCTCTCCTTGGCCAGGGTGCTTGAATTTCAGAACCTTTCAGCTGGGTGTCTCTTGGTGTGATTCCTGCTCAGTTCAGAAGTCCTCTCTGTCTTGTAGATCTCAGGCTGTGCTCTGTGGACCTAAGTGGGCAGGAGAAGGCAGAAGCAGGGACACATCTTCAGATATGAGGAAATTGCAGATTGTCACAACCATTTTAATCTACTGTGTTTGATCTATTCCCTGTAAGTCCAGATGTGGTGAAGGTGTGCATGGCTAGTTAGAGGAAGGAGGAAAGGTGGTGAGTGCGCAGTAATGTTTCTGAGAGTATTTGTTGGCACAGGTGTGTTGCAGGCAGCTGTGAAGACTTGCACAATGTTTGGTGCCTGCTGGGTTGCATCACATCGGTGTGAGTGCCTGGGGAATTCCTGCTGGAGCTTGCAGTTCTGTACCTGCAGTGCCTTGGCAGCCTGCGAGCAGCCCCGAGTGAAGCGATGGGCTGGGCAGGGCTTGCTGATCTCCTGGTGCCACAGGTGTGCTGGGGAGGGAGGGCAGGGCCACTTGGTGTCCCCCACGCTGCCGAGGGGCTGCACCCAGTGTGGGGCAGGGGACCAGGGGGCTGTTGGAATGTGGCACTGGGCTGTGCACAGGGACACTGCTGGCACTGTACAAGGCAGTGCTGCAGCTCGCAGAGGCTTCACCTGAGCTGCTCTTGAATGAGCGAGGGTGGAAGGTGCTGGCAGCTTCACCAGGCTGCTGTGGAGCTCAGGGGACTGCAGACCTACCTGCTTATAGGTGAGTGCTCTGGGAATTTGATTCTGACTGAGCTCAGTGCCACCATGGAAGCACTTCAGGTGATGCAGATCCCCCACTGCACTGGTCATGTCAGGACAGTCTGAAGTTTCAGGTGCTGGTGACACTAATTGCACAGAACCAGTTGCTCTGTACTCCTGGCTGTTGCTGTAATTCCATGCCCTTGCACTGGTTGGGATGGAGTAAACATCTTCCCTTGCCTCTGTGCACTGAGCTGTGTGGGAATCGTTGCTGGTCAGGTGGTCACTTTGATAACCCTGTTTGCTTTGCAGTGGGACTTTGGCATTGGGAGTGAGCCTGCAGGAGCAAGGGTGTGGAGGTGTGAAGGGCTGATGGTGTCTTGGGGACCAGAGGCACTCATCAGCTCCCTGTGCTACAAACTTCTACTGCTCTCCCAGGCTTGTGGACATTGGGCATCTCTTGCTCACCTGAGTCCTTCCAGTGACTCAGCCTGGTTTAGTACTTCAGCTCACAGAGACCTTGAAGTTGTTCTAACATGACTACTAAGTCTGGTAGTTCTTAAATTTTTTTTATTTTAATTTGGTTTTTTTTATTTTTAGAAACTTACCCAATGATCCTCCAAGTAACACAGTGGTTCTTGGTATTTTCTTGTTTAGTATGAGGAGGAAAATGTGATAGGAAACTCCTTTGGCACAAACAAGTACTTGTGTGTTGTCTGTGTGCTGTAGCAGGAGCCACCCAGCATTTTCTCTGTACTGAAAAGGTGATTTCAGTCCCCAAAGCAGTGTTTGACTCTTCAAATAGAGCAGTGCTGGTTCCCTGGAGAGTGTCACCTGCTCTTGGAATGTGCTGCCTTGGTTCAGCGCTTCCCTGGTGCCTGACACTCACAGCTCAGACCCCTGGGAATTGTCATGGTTGTTCCCAGGGTTGTGGTCTTGTCCAGCAGTGACATTAACAGCAGCAGCTCAGAGCTGGTTCCTACTCAGAGTGACCCTGGCGTGTGGTCGTTGTTCCGTGTGCGAGGCTGGAGCTGCTGCTGTGCTTTGTGTCGGGTTGAGCACTGAGATTTGTACAAGGACAAGCTGGACTTGAAGTCAGCTAAGGGCCATGGAGATGCTCTGAGGGCTGGAGCCCCTCTGCTCTGCAGTCAGGCTGGGAGAGCTGGGAATGTTCACCTGGAGAGGAGAAGGCTCCAGGGAGAGCTCAGAGCCCCTTGCAGGGCCTGAAAGGGTCTCCAGGAGAGGGACTGGGGACAAGGGCTGGAGGGACAGGACACAGGGAATGGCTTCCCAGTGCCAGAGGGCAGGGATGGATGGGATATTGGGAAGGAATTCCTGGCTGGGAGGGTGGGTAGGCCCTGGCACAGGGTGCCCAGAGCAGCTGTGGCTGCCCCTGGGTCCCTGGCAGTGTCCCAGGCCAGGTTGGACGAGGCTTGGAGCACACTGGGATAGTGGGAGGTGTCCCTGCCCATGGCAGGGGGTGGGATGGGATGGGCTTTAAGGTCCCTTTTCTCTCAAACCGTGCTGGGAGTCTGTGAAGTGACAAGGAGTGAAGGTGAGAAGCCTCTGCGGTTGTGTGAATTGTCAGTGGTTGGAGAGCACAAAGCCAGCGGCCCCAGGAGAGCAGTGGCTGTGCTGGAGGTGACAGAAGCCACCTCCAGGCTGTGCAGGGCGCCCAGGCTGTGGGCTGTGCTGAAGGACCCGGGTGTCCCCGAGCCAGTGGCCGTCCTGTGCTCCCCGGGCCGTGGCCGAGGGCAGCGTGTCACAGGTCAGTGCTGCTGTGTGGGACAGAGGTTGAGTGGCTCCCTGGCAGCACCAAGGGCTCCATGGGCACTACTGGAGTAAAGGCCAGACCCGCTTCCTTTGTCTTCAGTACTGCCTGTCTTCTCTGGAGCAGCCAGTTATGTGCCCTGGGCTTGGGAAAGACCACATGAAAACAGTGGATTAGAGCCAGATGCTCTCTGCAGTGACAAAGTTCATCTGTGATACCCGCGTGGCCCTGGCAGTGTGCTCAGAGCTGTGTGACACAGCTGGAGTGGGGCATTTGGCTCGTGCAAAGCCCCGGCTTCACCTGCAGAAAGGTGTGTGTTGGTGAGGGCTCGCAGTAAACTGGGTTCTGGGGCAGGCAGGAGAGGGGTGAAGCTGGGAGTTCAGGGCAGCAGGTGATGTTTGGTAAATGCAGCTGGGAATTGCTCCGAGCAGGAGGGTGGGTGATGCTGCTGCATGCAGCACCTGTAATTTGTCTGTCCATGTCGGAATAGCACTGGGCAAACTCTGCAGGCTGCCTGGTGCTTCTGAGGGGAACTTGCTTGGGTAGCAAGGTCTCCAGATTACCCTACTGTTTTCAAGGCACTTGTAATTTCCTGAAGACTGTTTCCCTTTTGACTAATCATCGCAGGTGGGAGTTTACAGATTTTTGCAGAATATGCATAGGAGTATCTCTGGGACTTTGATCTTCATCTCCAATAGAACAAGAAAACTAAAATTCAGCTGCTGTAGGAAAGACTGAGAACCCCTTCAGCTTCAGGCTGTCCAAAGCAGCAGAGATTCTCCTGGATTTCACGTGTGGCTGTGGGGCAGCTGATTTCAGTCTGTTGGTCCCAGCTGTCAGCAGCAGCCATTTGATGTTCCTGCTGGACGCAGAGGGCCTCGTTAGCTTCGGCCCTTCCCACACTGCTGACCCAGATGCTTGTCTTTGAACACCAGTTTGTAAATTGGCTTCCTGAGAAAGCTGGGCTCCCTGTAGATGGTTTGTGAGCCTGATCCAGTGAGGAAGCAGAGAGCTGCACGTGTGTATTGGGGAGCAGGCAGAGGGGCTCCAGCCTGGCAGCGTTCTGTGAGCAGGGTGACAGGCTGGGGGAACACACACATACAGATTGCTGATTCAGTGCCAAACCCTAGGAGATGGCCAGGTTGTTGGTTTCAAGACCAGGCTGGATGGGGCTTGGAGCAACCTGGTCTAGTGGGAGGTGTCCCTGCCCGTTGCAGGGGTGGATTGAGATGGGCTGTAGCGTCCCTCCCAACCCAGACCAGTCTATGATTTTATGAAGATGCATGAGTACCACAGGCTCTCGGGTGTTTGGCTTTGTGATAGCATGTGGTGCCAGTTACCCTGGAGATTTTACTGTTTTCATAAAGAGGAATTAAATACTTTGAAGTACCAGCTCGAGGGTCTGTAGATGCTGACATGCTTATTGGACTCTTTCAGGAATTACGAAAGCACCAAAGTGTGTGTTCAGCCTGCTGGAAACACCAGTGAAGACCTTACATTTTTCCATTTGCTGGTAGAAATCCCGTTTGTGGTAAGCAGGAAAGCTGCTTGTGTTACAGAACATGGCCTTTTGGCAAGGGATTTACTTCTCATCCTTTCAGCTCCAGCATCTGCAAAGTGGGTATAGCTCATTCTCAGACTTGGAATATGAGCCAATTAATTAACATTTTGGGTAGAAAAAGCTGTTCCTGGGGCAGTGAGTGCTGTTCTGTTGTTCAGAGGCTGCGTGACAGCGTAGGGTTGACTTCAAAAGGATTTTTGTGCCTCTTAGGTAGGTTATCTGTTCCCTCTGTCCCTGCAGAAATGCTGTTCACTTACACAGTCATTGAGAAATGTCTATTTGTGTCTCACCAGGTATTGTGGAAGACTACAAACCACCCTTTTATGACTTGGTTCCCAACGATCCCAGTTTTGAAGACATGAGGAAAGTGGTCTGTGTGGATCAGCAGAGGCCCAACATTCCCAACAGATGGTTCTCAGACCCGGTCAGTGTGGTGCTGGGGGCTGGGGCAGACAGGTGCTGGTCTTCCCGTGGCATAGTCATGGAAGCCTTTTCAGATGCCACTTGCTGTGGAGATGATCTCATGTGCCTCGTCAGCAGCATCACCTGTACAGGTGTTGGGGTGTGCTGGCCTGGCCTTGGGGGGCACTGAGCAAACTGGTGACTGCCAGGTCTGAGCAGGTCACAGATGGGCCTTTCAGGAATGGGATTTAGCAGAGTCTCTTACAGCTGCTTTTCCTGGGTGGTTGTTCTTCATCTGAGGGGAAATGAAGGGGACAGAAGCTGGTCCAGGGCTTTCCGTGGCTTACAGGCACACACAGCAGAATGCTGGTTTCTCCTGCTTGCAAGTTAGGGGCTGTTGATCCTTTTGAAAGACTGATGCTCAAGTTTATTTTTCTTCATCAGTATCAGTCTGGCCTCTTCAGGCTGCCCAGCTGTTTTGTCCTTACCCCTGAAGCTGCAGAAGTCAGTTTGAAATCTGTAGGGCTGGGCAGGGCAGAGGACCCATTTCTGAGGTGTGGGTGTGCAGCTGTGCCCTGTGCTGGGAGCCCAGCCAGTTAAACCTTGCTGGGCATGATGAAATCATAGGCAGAACTTCTTCACCTTTTCAGCTGCCTTCAAGGGTCTGCAGCAGTTGGTTTCACTGAAGAGAAATTCTGTGTAATGTTTGCTTAACTAGAAAAAACTCCCAACACTCAATTGTTTAAAGTTACACTTGCTGGTCATTCCAGTCAGCCCACGGGGCAGTTGTGCTCTTGGTTTAATCAAGTTATCAGACTTCAGGAGCTTTTCAGAACATGAAAGCTCTGTGTTTGAAAGATAGCAGGAAGCTCTGGAAATAGAGCATTCGTTGGGCAGTAAAACCTCTCTGTGTGAGCACTGCCCCAGCCAGTGCTGCCTTGGCTTGTTATTTGTGGACTGACCCGTGTGTTGTGTGGTTTCTGTTCCTCCCCAGACGTTGACGTCCCTTGCCAAGCTGATGAAGGAGTGCTGGTACCAGAACCCATCGGCCAGACTGACAGCCCTGCGCATCAAAAAGACTTTGACCAAAATTGACAATTCCCTAGACAAACTGAAAGCTGACTGTTGACCCTCTCCTCGTGGTGCTCTCCTGGCAGGAAGGCACTTGGCTGGCCCAGAGGGCTCTGGCCAGGCAGTTCATACCCCTGGTCCCCGAGGGCTGCTTGGAGCGGGAGTTCTGGGGAGCTGCTGGGGGGGCCTGGCACGTCCGGACTGCTCGGACCACACCTGGGCGAGCGCTGAGCACTCAGCTGGATGTGCTGTGGCTGAGCTCGTGGCCTGAAGGAAGACAGAGAAATCCTAAGACAAGATCAGGGCATTAAACAATGGCTTTGAACAGCTTTTTTCTTTTTTTTTTTTTTTTTGTTTGTTTTCCTTTTTTTTCCCCTTTTCTTTTTTCTTTTTTTTTTTTTTAAATTTTATTTTAATTCTCCTAATCACTCCCAGGGTGAACACATGGAAGTGGTAAATTTTAATCAGCAATATTACCTGTGCTTCTCTTCTTTATTGCACTAGGAATTCTTTGCATTCCTTACTTGCACTGTCACTGTTAATTTTAATGACATGACTTGCCAAAAATATGATTGGCTGTATCCTGCATTGATCTCTGCCTGAGTAATAGGAAAAGAATTCGGTAAACTGAAAATGTAACTGTCAGACTTTAGCTGCATTTTACATGTGTACTGATGTTTACAATAATGCTGAACATTAGGAATTTCTTGTTTATCCAAAACTTGCAAATTATTTATTACTAGTGCACTTGCCAGTTTTTTAAACTGTAAAATAAGTGCATAAAGTTAAAGCTTATTTTTATGTGGCCTCTTTCATGATTTCTTACACAGACATTTTTGTAACACAATATAACCTGAAACATGAATTGTTTTCTGTATTATCATATTACAACTTGATAGTCACATTTTAAGTGCTTCACATTTGTAGGTGTGTGGTCTGTACCATATTTTCAGTTGGAATATGGAACGTATATATAGCCATTTCCCACAGGACCTTGCGTCTGGCATCTTACTGATCTGGGGAAGGAAAGCAGTGGAGGAGTTAACTAGAATATTAGGTCATGAATGCTGTGGGGAAAATGCATTTTATTTCTTCTAAGCTATATAATATGCATTTAAACTCTGCCAGAAAAATAACTATTTTGTTTTAATCTACTTTTTCTATTTAGTAGTTATTTGTATAAATTAAATAGAATGTTTTCAAGTCAAACCACAGAGTGTTTTAGTTGTGTTGCTGCCTGTCAGTGCTCAGGTGCTGCCATGGGGACCCTGGGCTGTACCTGCAGGGTCCTGGTGCTGCTCGTGCCCCTCCGAAGTGCTGAGGCTCTAGAGGTGCAGCAGGGAGGGAGGTGCTGGGCTCTCTCCCTGTCCGTGACCCCCAGCCCCCTCCCAGCATCCCCACTGCGGGGAGCAGGTCGGCTCTGTTGGCACCAAAGGGTTCCCTCTGCCCGGGCCTCTCCAGGCTCCTCTCTTGCCTCAGGCCCCGTGGAGGAGTGCCCAGGAAGTGGCAGTGCCCTCTCATCCTTGGAAAAGAGCTCCTTTGTTCATGGACTTGGAATCCCCAGGCGATCTCAGGCTCTGGGCAGTGATCAGCCACTCGGACACGCTTCCCCTCTGGGATAAAACACTTCTCTGAGGTTCCCTTCAGCACTTCAAGTCTGCCAGGTTCTGCTCTGCTGCCTCTCTGTAACTTTCTTCTCAGCCCCATCCTCCCTGTCCCATTGTGGCCGAGAGGAATCCTCATTCCACGTGGCTGGTGTAGCAATAGGAGCCAGGTGTGTGGGGTAGGGGCTGCCTGGGCTGAGAGACAGCGTGGTGTGGAGCTCTGCAGAGCAGCCTGAGCTGCCTCCAGCTGCCAGATCTCTCATTGTGTAACTATGTGATGACAAAAAACTAGGAAAAGCCGGATCCGATGAATTTTTCTTAGTTTGTAACAGGAAGTGAAATGCCTGAAGGTGTTTTGGTTGGCTTTAAATTGGTGTGTGTGTGAGCTGGGTAGTGGGCTGGCTGGGACACAGGTGCAGCCCGGGAGGGACGGGATGTCAGTGGCACAAGGGAGTCGGGGCTGGGCTGAAGCTGCTGGGGGGGTGGGGGGGTGGAGGTCCCTGGTGACAAGCACAGCTGCAGGATGAGGAGCTGCAGGGCTGGTGACTGACCGTGGGCATTGCCTGAAGCTCTGCAGGCCCCCGTGCCTGGTGTGACTCCTGCATTTCTGTAAAGAGATGGAACAGGCAGCAGGATTTAAACCAGCTGGGAAGTAAGGCAGGCTCTTTGTGGAGGTGCTTGGGGTGAGGCCAGCAGAGATGTCTGAACAGGCCAGGGTGGTGGGAGGTGGCACTGCAGACAGAGGGGACACAGGCAGAGGTGGCAGTTCGGTGTGGAGTGTATGGTCAGATTTTTGGTTGGAGTTTTCGCCTCTCCAGTGTTTTCCAGTGCAGGGCTTGGAGGAGAGAGACAGCCTGTGGTGCTGATGGTCAGTGACAGCTCTGGCCGTGCTGGAAGCTGAGCTGCATCCCTCAAACACTGCCACAGTGAGTCTCAGCGTCTTACTGGCTGTTAGGAAGATGGTCCTGTTGAATACCTGCTCCAGCTCTTCTTTGCACTGTAGTGTTCTCTGCAAAGTGCTGTGCTCTGGAACAGCACTGACTGCGGGTTGGGAGCAGCTGCACAGTGCTCCCTGCAGAGCTTTCTCAGCCCCCGTGCCAGGTGCTGGCTGTCAGCTGTGCTGGGGCTGCTTGGGATGCTGCAGGATACGGGGCCTGCAGCAAGAACATGCACACTTGTCTCTCCACCCCCTGTCAGGGAGCTGTGCAGAGCCACCCGGTCCCCCCTGAGCCTCCTTTTCTCCAGGCTGAGCCCCTTCCCAGCTCCCTGTGCTGCTCCTGGTGCTCCAGACCCTTCCCAGCTCCACTGCCCTTCTCTGAACACACAGGATAACCAACTAAAGGATAAAACCACAAACCATAGAACACCCCAGTAATACTCTTTATCCTGTGTTAGGTAAAGAGGATTATCCAGAAAAGCCACTGGCAGGGTAGCAGAGTCTGTCAGTGCTGGGAGTCCTGGGCACTCCTGGGCATGCTGGGCAAGGTCATGGCCAGTGCTGCTGCTCTGAGGACTGCCTTCTGCAGAGCAAAGCATCCAGGGTTTGTTTTAAACGTATTTCACTTTCACCCCCTGCTACTGAAGTACTTTTGGTCCAGTCATCGACTGAACTATTTGAGTGTTAGCTCGTGTGTGTGTGGGAACTGGGTCACTATCTGGCAAATGTAAATCAAGAAAATGAGGTGGAAATTAATCATTAGGAGTAACTTCTTAGCAAGTTCCTATCCCTTGACTTGGGGTAAGTAATTCACCACTGTGCCTTCCTAACATACAATTACTGCTGAGGACAGTCAGGGTCTGTGCTGCCCGGAGCCAGTGGGGACGGCTGGGTTCCCTCTGAGGAACCGGAGTGTGGAGGGCCTGGGAGCAGAGAAAGGAAAACTCAGTGACAGCCAGGAAAGGATTATCTGTGGTCTGTGTGATTCAACCTCATTTCCACGTGTCTGGACAGTCACAGGAGAGCATTTGTTGCTGCTTTTCCCTGGAGGTGTCAGGGCTTGGGCAGATGGGGAGGTTCCATGTGAAGGGAACACCCCAGCCTCCCACGCTGTTTTGCCAGTGTGTTCATTAATCAGTGTTCCTCTAGTACCTCCACAAAATCTAATCTTCTAAAGAGATTTGGAATTCTTATATATAATCTGCTGCAGTAAGGGCATCGCTGCATTTATTACTATGGCGATGGCACAGGCAGCTCCCTCGCTGGAGCTGAATTATTCATGTGTCTGGCGGGTTTGCACTGCACCAGCCAGGATGGAGCTGCTTGAGCAGTGCCTCGCTGGGGATCAGAGCCCGCTGAGAAATGGCTCTGATGAGTAGCACTGCTGTGGGATTCAGCTGTCCTGTTGGTGGGGACAGTCCCCAGCAGGTAGAGGAGCAAGACTGGATGGAACCAGAGGTGCTTCAGATTTAGAGGGGTACAGGAAATGTAGCTTTTCTTTTTGATTTCTCTGTTGCCCAGAGAGGCTGTGGCTGCCCCTGGATCCCTGGCAGTGTCCCAGGCCAGGTTGGACACTGGGGCTGGGAGCAGCCTGGGACAGTGGGAGGTGTCCCTGCCATGGCAGGGGTGGAATGGGATGGGCCTTAATGCTCCTTCCAACCTGAACCATCCCGTGATTCCATGCAGAAGGCTTGTTTGTTACTGGTCAGGAATTTGTGGCACTTCAAGGTGTCCTGGGGATGGACAGCTGCTGGGAGCAGCCTGAGGCTGGGCACTCCAGTTAGTGTTGCTGCAGAGAAGTCACTGAAGGCTTCTTCCCCCTCAGCTGGAACTTTCCTCGTGGGCCTTCTGGGCTGGAATTATCCATCAAAAATCCATATGAAGCCTTCCAGAACTTTATTTACCTGGATTTAACTGTTTTGATAGGGGCAGTTCTCTTCCCTGTGAGGCAAAATGTCTGCTGTACAGAATGCTCAGCCTTGGTGCCATGGTTGGCACTGGAGAAGGGAAGCAAAGACATTCCAGGTGCTGTTCCATTTATAGAGAGAATCTCAAACACAGAACACATTTTAAAGATAAGATTTGTCTGGGAAAAATAAGTGTTTTATCCAAAGCTGAGCTACTGCTGTACTGCGACAGGTGCTCTCACCTGGAATAGCACCCTGGCTTTACATTTCCAGTTGGAAGGGAAAATCCCCCACCCTTCAGTGCCGGAGCCCCGGAGCTGGGCTGGGAAGGAGCCAGAGCCCGCCAGGAAGGGCCGAGTGCTGCTGGACACGGCTCAGGGGGCAGGGAGAGGTTCCAGGAGGGACCTCAGGTCCTTGTGGGGGAGAACCTGGGACCTGCTCCGTGGCTGCAGCTTCTCTCTGGCCATGGGCCTGTCCTGCAGCCCCCGGCTCCTGTGGGGGGATCTGCCGGGGCTTTGGGACACCGGGTCACTGTCACCCTGTTCAGTACCAGCCTGGCTCCTTGGGGCTCTGGGGCTGTGGTCCTCGGCGTGGTGGCCTGTGAGAAAACACGCCAGAGTGTCTGCTAGCTCTCAGGCCTGGGCCATGTCAGTTTTTGGGTTGTTTTTTTTTTTAAAAACGCAGCCCATTGTCCCCCTTGGCACCGCGGTCGCTGTCCTGTGGCACCCTGTGTGACACTCAGCACTTTGGTCACTGTCCTGTGGCACCCTGTGTGACACCCAGCACTTTGGTCACTGTCCTGTGGCACCCTGTGTGATACCCAGCGCTGTGTCAGAACCCAGAGCGCAGCCCTGGCAGAGATGGGGCTTCCATCCCTCCCTCTGCACCCCCAGGGCTGCCAAAGCCTGTCCTTGCCCCGTGTCCGTGCTGGGCGGGCACCGCCGGCGCTGCGCTGCGTGCGGGACCTGCCGTGCCCCGGACGGGCGGAGCAGCGTCCCGGGAATGCCGCTCCTGCTCCATCCCCGCCTTGGGCAGCGCCTGCGGGGGAGCTCCAGCCTGTGCCGAGGGCTTTGTCCGGGCTTTTTACCCATGTGAGCTGCAAGAGTGATGAAGCAGCTGAACCTCTGAGGTGGATTTTAAAAATTACCTAACATCAGTAATTAACAATTACTGTCCAACTGCAGCCCCCACCCAAGCACTGAACACCTTCTCCAGTGCAGTGATTGTCCATTTTTACTGTCACAAAACTGCCCTGAACTCCTAAAATCAACACTGTTTGGATACTGGCATCAGTCAGCAACTCCAGGCCTTGGTTGCTGTGCTGAAACCTTTTCCTCTCAAAGAATGGAAAGCTGATGCTGTGTTCAGCTTCAGCACCTGGATTTTTCTTCTTCCCAAAGAGCCTTGTTTAAAGTGGGTACCACCAACAGCAGGGCCCTGTGGGCTGTGAGGAAGCTGATGGAGCCCAAGAGAGGTGGGGCAGAGCACTGTGGTCCATGTTCTGATATGCTGCCTTCCTTTCATGCAGTAGTGAGAGGGGAAATGGAGGAACTTGCCAGATGTTCAATGTGAGCACATGCCAGGGTCATTCTAACTGATATGGGTTGATTTGTGTCAACAAACCCTACAGCTTCCAACTGTGTATTGAAGTCCCACATGAAATGCTCCAGCTTTGGCATGGCCGTATCTGCAACACTGCTATTCATAACAAGTGTTCAGTCATTGCCCAGTCCAGTGGTCCATTACTCCAGGAATATATGATGTATAATATGCTTGTGTCTCTGAACTGGTGTTTAATTGGGGTTTAAATTCGCCTGCTACTGCTGAGCCATCTGCTTCTGCAGCAGAGCAAGTGTCCAGAGCAGTGGGGCAGGATCGTGCCAGGTGCCAGCTCAGAGGAGACTCCTTGCAGCCTAAACTTGAAGGGAACATTGAAAACAAGGATATGAGTGGGCTGGCTTAAAAAACTGGCATTAAACAACAAGTGAGCCTCACTCACACCACCATGCACCCCCAGAGCCCTGAGCCGCCCTTTCTGCCCTGCCTTAGCGAGGAACTCGGTGAGAAGGAAGGTTCTGGCTTTTAACCTGACTTGTCAGGCTTGCCATGGTGTGGTTCAGGGTCAGTCCTTTGGGTCCTTGTCAGGAACAATCGCTGCAGCCCTGAAGTTTCATGGATGTAGCTGGAAAACCACCTTATGATCTTTGTGCATCGTCTCAGCCTGATGGTTCTGGCTAGATTTGGCTCAAACAAGAACTGAAGTTACAGCGGAGGTGGCCATCAGACATAGGAAGGAGAAGGCAGTAGGACTTGGCAGCTGGATGATGTTCCAGAGCTCTGCAAGTCACTTTCTGCTCCCGCCCCTGTGACTGAGCACCACAACCCAAACCATTGGCTGGCTGCAAATACTTCATATCTCAGCAGCGGGGCAGAGATGGCTTTGGCTCTGTCACCTGCTGGACACTTAAGTTCCTTCAGCAGTTCTTCCAGAGGCTGCGGGGTACAGAAGGAGGATATTCATAGAGGATGAACAGTAAATCACAGGACTCTGATCCGTTCCTACACTGGCATGGAGAAGTCTGGAACACTCTTCCTGCATTCCTGAATGCTTGTGGTGAAATGGAACAGACTAGGAAAAATCCTTCCCCTTTTCTTTGTGTGGTGAGATACAGAGTGCATTTGGATATGCTGTTATTTATTCAAAATAAAGAGTGAAGCACTTTCTCAATCAGAAGTGTTGGTTAAAACCAGAATAGATGGTTTAATCAGATTTGCTGCCAGCTTCTCTCTAGAAACTTTCATTAATACATATATATATAATTTTCTAAAAGCTTTGATTCTCCTTCTTTACAAGTGCAAGGAGATAATCTTTTCATCTTTTCTGCAAAGGGTGAGTAAACATGTTCTATACATTTTCTTTCTTAAAATGAAGAAAAACTAACTACATAATTCCTACTAATGTGTCTTCCTTTACACAGAAAAGCAGAATAATTCCATGCTGTGAACGAAAACAGAGTCTGAATGAGTTATATTTACATTTTCTAGTAGCACTGAGCAAATAAAGTTAATTGCTTGTAAGACTTCAGAAGGAGCAGAAGCAAACACGGATGTGCCAGGAGCAGCGCTGCGTGTGTCTGGTCTGCCAGCAGGGTGAGCAGTGCCCGGGCGCTGCTGAGGATCCGATGTTCTCTCCTGGTGTTCCCGGAGCCAGCTGCCATCTCCAGGTAAGTAATATGTGGCTTAACAGGTACCTGGCAAGTAAGGGATGGCTGAGCAGGTGCAGGCACATGGCAAGCCGTGGGCAGGGGCAGTTACCGGCTCCAGGCTCTCAGAAGGGAACGAGTAGCAATTTTTCCTCTATTTTTTATTGCTCTGATACCCAAACCTTCATATATTTTATTAGAGCAGAGCAGGTATTTTCTGACCCCTCTGCAGTATTTCCCAAGCAGTGAGTTGTGTAGTACTCTGCTGTGCTGTGTTTCAGTGCAATAGAACATTAACCCATAGGGATTGCTGTGAGAGTCCTGTTGGACTTCACTGCACTAAGATGTTGCAATTCCCATCACAGTTAATTGAGGATGAGGTGACACGGAAGTCTTGAGTGTGTTTCCAGGATATGTTTGAATGACAATTTAAAAAAGTAAAAAAGAGCAGCTTCTTTTGGTGCTGCGTAGCAGCCACTTGATCCCAGACTGCTTGGGTTTCATCTCTGCTGTGTCTGCACCATGATGGAGGGCAATAAATAAGAATTTAGTAATTATTTTTGCTTTTGATGGTGTAATCACAGAATCCTAGAATGGTTTGGGTTGGAAGGGACTTTAAAGTTCATCCAGTTTCACCCCCCTGCCATGGGCAGGGACACCTTCCACTATCCCAGGCTTGCTCCAAGCCCCATCCAACCTGGCCTGGGATACTTCCAGGGATGGAGCAGCCACAGCTTCTCTGGGCAACCTTGTTCCAGCGCTTTTCTTCCTAACATCTAATCTAAATCTCTTTCAGTTTAAACCCTTTCAAGATATTGCAGAAACGCTGCAAACTGTTCAGCACGCTGCTGTTCGTGGGTGATTCGGTGCAGTCTGACGGGGGAGTCCCGGGGCAGGTGCCAAAAGGCACTGATGGAGATTCGGAAAAAAACCCCAAGATTAAAAATCGTCCTTGTCCCCGGCTG
>VXAC01000042.1:478271-495872 GCA_013399225.1 Rhipidura dahli
GCTCCGGGAGCGGCACCGGGAGCGGCACCGGGAGCGGCACCGGGAGCGGCACCGGGAGCCGGGGCGCGCGATCGCCGGGAGCGCTGCGCTTGAAACCCGCTTGTCCATCCCCGCCGTGCGCCCGGCGCTGCCCGGAGCCGGCGGGGCCGCTGCCGTTCGGGGGGGTTCGGGCTCTCCGTGCCTTTAATCGCGGCCGGGCGTACCGAGAACTGGGTCAGGGAGGGCTTATCGGAGCGGCCCCGCGCCTGAACCCCTGATGCCTGGTGCTTCCCAAGCCGTCCCGGGCGGATCCAGCCCGGGGGTTCCCGCGGCGCCAGGGGGTCTGCTCGGGGGCAGATCCTCAGAGCCACATCGGTCCCGGTGAGAGGACCTGTCACGGTGCCCGTGCCTCATCCCGCCCCATCGCGCTGCCGGCTCCTGGCGGGGCTCCGGGCAGGGCGCGGAACACGCGGGGTCCTTGGACACGGGCTCCTCTCTCCCCTCAATCGTCCCTCTAAAACCTAAACCCGCGCTCTCTAGCAGCACTCTGCAAACCAGCGGTAAGCAAGGCAGTGTACCACAGAATATTTTACAGTTTTTCTTTTACGTTTGCTAGATTTTACCTTTCTCTCCGTGTTTCCACCAGAGCAGTTTCCTTGTGTGATACTCATTAGGACCTTGCAGATAAGGGAGGTCACAGCCCCAAGTGCAGGGAAGGACCGTGCCCAGTGGCCCATCCAGGGGCTCATAGAATCCCTGCTTTTGGGCCGGGGGCAGGGACAAAGCTCAGCTGAGGGCTGTGAAGTACTTCTGTGTAGTATCGCACATCTGGTAATCTCTGGTACCTCCACAGATGTAACACCTGAGCACATAAGAGCTCTTCTCCTTATTTCTCTAGTTCTGTTATGCAGGTTTGGAAGGGAACCCAGGAGCAGGCAGCCCCGGGCAGCCCTTGTTTTGCCGGTGTGCCTCAATTAAACCAGAGCATTGTCAGCGCTGTGGCCGTCACCACTTCCCTCTGGAGAGCATCCAGAGCACTGAGGAATCACACTGGCTTTGGTTGTTTTTATATAAAAGTTTTGCATTGCTTTGCTCTCCAAAGGTGCAGTGCAGGGTCCTCTTCTCCTCACCCTGTTCCAGAGTCTGGCTCCGGCACGGGGGTGTGTACAGACCAGACAGGCAGATGTGTGGCAATAGAGGGGACAATCAGTGTGACTGTCTGCATGGAAAATTCCTTGTCAAACCACTCAGATGTGACTTTAGGAGCTTTCAGTGCTGAGGGCTCTCTTGTGCAAGCAATTCCAGGCTTGCAGTCGGTCAGTGCTGTCAGCCCTGTGTTATCTCAGCTGCCTCCCCATGGAGTTTGTACCGCAGCCCGTGCTGGATCCGCCCTCAGCCCCTCGTGGACTGGGACCAGCAGGTTCTTCTTCAGCTCCGTGCATGGGCTGTATTGCACAAAATCCCTGCACTCACAGTGCTTTGCTGTGTCACTCGTGTCCCACAAAGCACAGCCTTCCCAGGGATACCTTGCCTGTCCTTTGGCAGCTTATTCGAACAAAAGTAGCTTCCCTGGGTGTTATTGCCCATTCTCTGCCATGTTAATATTAATTTCAGTGCCTGGACTCAGCTCCTCCCTGCTGGGTTTTGCCATGGCTGCTGAGCTTTCCCAGAAGGAGGATTTTGAGCATCCAGTATCCTCCTTCCAAAAGGATGGTACTTGCGAACGTTTATAAAATCACTCCTCAAATGTTTATTTAAGCAATGAAAACTCTGGAACTCTCATGAGTGATGTCTCTCATTCAAAGACACTTTCCTCAATTCTAGAATAAATACTTTTAGTCTCTTTTCTACAGCTTTCTAGTTTTTGTCCTGTTTGGTATCAGCCCTTTTTGCAGGATATTTGTATAGAGAGCTTTTACTCCCAATATTTTCTTCCAGAGCCTTCTCCAGAGGGGAACTTCTCCATATTTTTCATAATAGTCCAAAAAGCAGGTTTGGTTTTTTTTAAGACCTGTCATTGCTCAAGGTTCTGCTTTTGTCTTCTGAGGAGATGTGTTACAAGAGAATAAATTTGTCAGGGACACAGTGCCACTTCCGTGGCTGGGCTGGCTGTTGGAGGCAGATCCCTCCCTGCTGTGCTGACGGGCGGCCTCGGCACCCCCGGGCGAGGGTGGGATGCACTCAGCTGCTGCTGGGTTCAGGGCTCTCAGATGGAAGCTGCTGCTGCTGCCATCATCCGTGGAGTTGCTGTGAGTCCCTAGAACAGCTGGAATTGGCGGGGACTCGGGGGATGCACCTGTGCTCCATCCCAAGCAGTGGGACAGGCACACAGGGCTGCTGGGGAGGGTGGCGAGGCTGCCTGAGGAAGAGAGGAGCTTCCTCCTGCTCTGTGTATGTGTGCTGCCAGTGACATCTGTGCTGCCCAGACCCCTGAGTGAATGTGAAATGGTGAGTACCTGACCCCTTTCATCTTCTAAGTGTGATGCGGGATTTCTTCATAGAACCTTCACACCTCTCCAGAGTTGCCTTTGACATGGCAGCCCAGGTTCTTGATCTGTGCCTGATCCCCTTGCTGCCTGTCCTGAAACTCTTCCTACTTCTGTGCCTTTTTGAGGTGGGTGACAACATCTGATCCCACGTGGCAGAACAGGGCTGCATCTTCTCCTGGTGTCTCCTGACTGCGTTCTCTCTGTGAGCTGAGGAGTTGCCCATCTCTCCCCAGGGAGGCACAGCCCTCAGTTCCCAGCAGGGATGGGGGATTGTGCTGGTCTCTGCTGAGGCTCTTTGTTCTTCTGTGTGATGTTACTCTCCTCTGGCTTTTGACCCCCAGCATGGGGCAATGATGGAGTCCCCATCCCTGGGGGATCCCACAGCCGTGTGGATGAGGCACGTGGGGACTTGGGTCAGCAGTGGCCTCGGCAGTGATGGGGGAACAGCTGGGCTCAGTCTCAGAGGGCTTTTCCAATCCAAACAATTCTGTGATTCCATGGTGAAACTTTTTTGCAATGCTCTGAAGTCAGTCCTATTCTTCTGCCTTCAGCAGCTCCTGTGACCTTCCTCCTGCTTCCCCTCTCCAGCCCCGCTGAGACTCAGCCCACGGTCCTGTGCCTCAGCCTCGCACGGTGAAGCTGCTGTTTCTCTCTGCCTCGGACCTCAGCTGCTGCCAGAGGAACAGGCTGACTCTGGTGAAGATCAGGGTGGCTCTGCCAGGTGGCAGCAGAGTTTCTTTGCCGTGGTCACCTCCCAGCAGTTGTGCAGCTGGAGAACAAGGGGCTGTGCCAGACCCACGCCCGCCCTACGGCACCTTTACTGGTACCTTCTCTGGTTTGTCCTGGCTCCAACACCAGCAAGGGGCTGGACAATGGGACACAGGCAGTCTGTAATTGTTAGCATCTCCTTTGAGCCCCTTTGTCCAATGGTGAAACTTTTGCCACCTGGGACCCTCCTGAGTCTGGTGTCCTGTGGTGTGGAAACATCCCTTCCAGGGGAGGTGGCTCAGGGGCAGCGGTGCCCTTGGCACTGGCTCTGTGTCTGAGGCAGGGCATCCAGGCAGTGTGGAAAGCCCACAGCTGTGGGAGCCCCAGACCTGTTATTTGGAAATAATGACAGTGTATCTAGGAGGGCACAACACAGAATGGCTGTACAGAATGATCAAAGATGGAAATGTTCTGGATATTCACCATTTTCTCCCATCAGGCCGCTTAGATCTTTGCTTTCCAATTTAATTTTGAAATGCTCTACTGCTAACTATGATGAGTAGTGATGGATTATGACTTAGTGGAAGCTTAATGCCCTGTTAATCTGTGTAGTAAAAAGTCTGTGCTGAAATGTAGAACCTTGTGTGGTTCATAACAGAGAGCGGGTCTGGGCTTTGCTCCCCAGAGTTTTTAGTTCAATTCTGTTTGTCCCATGGTGTCAGTGGGCTTGTGTTCAATGCTCAGTTCTTTCCATTTAACTTTTGAAGTTGCACTGTGTCTGTCAGGGGGTTTAAATTATTCACCAGCCCTCATGAAGCCGGTGTTTAAACTCCTGTTCTTCCACCTCTTGTTCATGTGTGGTATTGCACTTGTTCCTCTCTTACCTAGTGATTCATGTACTTGATGCTGACACTTGATGGCAACGGGGTGGAGGCACACAAACCCCATCTTCTTGTGCTGGTTTGTTGGGAATCAGGTGCTGGCTTTGTTCTTCCTGCTCTGTAAGCTCATTGCATGGCGTGTCTGCCTGTCCCGTGTGTTTTCTGGCAGTTGCACTGAAAACTAAAAGGCAGAAAATATTGCTTTTTAGGTAAGTCAGGCAGATTATTTTCTTCTCTGAAGACCAAGTCATCCTGCCCCTGATTCATGGTGGGACTCATCCAAGAATCTGCTGTGTAGCCTCAGCTCCTATTGCAAAAACAGCAGAAAAAACATCCTTGAAAACCACACACGACTTTGCCAAGCCCAAGGAACATCTCCTGGGGTCGCTGGATCCAGAAGTTGCTTCCCTTGTGTGCCAGAGTGTGAATCCTCCCCCGCTGGCTCCTGTCCTGTGCTGGGTCCTGCTGAGTGCCAGCTGCCCTTGGGAAGGGACCCTCTCTGTCCTTGAGCGTGCCCGTGGCTGCTGTCCCCGCTGGAGGCAGCCTGAGCTGTGTCCTGTCCTGCTCTGCCCTGGCCCTGCCTCAGCTCCCCAGCCAGCCCCGGGGGCACAGACCTGCAGGGGGGTCAGGACAGGTTTGTTGGTGCTGCTGGAGAGCTCCGTGCTCGGGGACAGGGACTGTCAGTGGCCAGGTCTGGGTGCCTGGCATACTCTCTGCAGCCATGGCATGTTCCAGTTGTTCACTTTCTCCTAATTTCTCAACCAGAGAATGGAATGTTTTATGGGAATTGTTGTGCTTGAGTAAATAAAGGAGTCATGTGCATTACCAGATTAAGGAGTGCCTTGTTTTGAAAGTTTGGGAGCACATTTTCCTCCTGCCTCTTTGATCCTTTAACTCCTTGACAGTCACCTTATTCCATTTCCTGGTTTCCAGCGTGGTGGGAGTCCTGGCTTCTGCCCTGGGATGGTGCATCTCCAATGGCAGTGCCAGGACTGTCCTCAGGAATGGTCTGGGGAGGGAATAAACATTTCTTGCTGCATACAGGGACTGCAGAATTTCAGTCAATAGTTGCGAATTCTTCCTCTTCTTTCATGATGTAAAATGGCTCTGTGGGAGGGGAAGCAGATCCAAGGTGGTGCTGGTTGAAGAGTGAGAGGGAGCTCTTCCATCACTGTGCTGTGATCCCTCTGGTCTGCAGCTGAGGGGGGTCTTTCTGAATCCTCTGGAACAGCAGCCCAGGTTAGAGCAGAAATGGTCCAGCTGTGCAGTGTGAAACCCGGGATACATTGCCAGGGGCTGTAGATGGAACTGACAGTGGCTGTGGTTATGGAACTGACAGTGGAAGGAGCTGCCATGAGCAGCCAGGAGCAGCCCCGGGGCTTTCCTGATGGAGCAGCACGGATAAGGCACAAATCCTGGTGGGTTCTGTGTCCCTGAGGATGCCAGGAGGGATGGGGCTACAGGCTTGGGGGAGCAGGAGTGGCTGCACAGGCGTCTGTGAGGAGCCCTGTGGGAGGCACAGCGGGGATGTGGCACTGGGAGAGGCCTGGAGGGGTTTGTCACCTTTGTCACCTGCCCTGCTCTGTGGGACAGGAGTGGGAAGAGCGTGGATGTTCTCTGTGGTGTGTTCAGGAGGGCCCAGGCTCCTCCCCTGATCCCACAGGAGCTGAGGCAGCTGAATCAGTACAGGTGCAAGAAACCTGTATTTTTGTGGTTATGTTCAATCATCTTTCTGCTCTGTTAACCAAGGGTTCTGGATGGACAAAAATGCTCTTGAAAACAGGGTTGGGGATTTGTATCTACTTTGTGACTTCTATCAGTTTTTCCACACGAGAAGTCAGCCAGCAGCACAGGCAGGTGTCCCAGGAACCTGGACCTTCTGCTTTTGTAAGATTTTATTTAAAAGTGGTCTGTGAAAGCCTTGTGTGAGGAAAGTGTCTTGTCTTTCCCAAAGCCCTGACTCCAATCTTGTCTCAATAGATTCAGCTGCAGTTTTCCTTGTTTTCCCCCAGTGTGTGAGCAGCATTTGGGGGTGCAGAGCCCCTGTCACTGCAGCAAGGGCTGTCCCAGTTTGGTCAGGGGGAGGGTACAGAGCCCCTCCACCATCCTCAACTCACCCCACGTTTGTGGGGCTCAGGGGCCCCCTGGAGCTGCTTGGGATGTGCAGGGACACTTTTGATCATCTCTGCCCTCAGGCAATCTGCGAGTTCAGAGTATGGATAAATCTGTCAGTTATCCACTGCAGATGACGCAATAAAGATAATTTTCCATTTTATTTTAGACTGAGAAAGGAAGAAAAAACCACAATGACGTGTCTAAAGCCCCGAAGACACTTGCAATAATCTTAGACTCATTTCCTCAATGATGCTTTTATTTTGCAGTTTTGGTGATGATGTGTCTGTTTTCCTTCTGCTAGATCTCTAATGTGTTTGGATCTGATGAGTCTTGCTCCCTGCAGCAGTTCTGGGACCAGGGTAATGTCTTTAAGGAGAGATTTGCCTGTTGAGCTGTGTGTGAAGGATGGTGCTCACCCCCATGCCGAGGGAGAGCCGAGGCAGCAGCCCCTGGCTCACCTGCACCCAGGATAAACACGGACAGACCTTGCCAGGGAACTTTGCTGTGAGCCTGAGGTGAAGATGAGCACCATGAGCTGTTATTTGAGAAGGTGGTACAGGATGGAGATTGTTGTAAGGGAAGCAAAGTGTGTCACAGAAACAGAAATCAGATTTGTGCTGACATCTGTCAGCTCTTCTGCACTCCTCTTGGGACTCTGAGATTGCAGGTTCATGGAGTGGTTTAGGCTGGAAAAACCCCCCAAGATCAGTGAGCCCAGCTGTACCCCAGCACTGACAAGCCTACCAATAACCCATGTTTTACTTTTCAGCTCTCTTTTATACTTAAACAAAAGAAAGCCCCTCTGCTCCCCACCCAGTCCAAAAGAAACAGAAGGATTATGGCTGAAATTCTTCTCCTGAGTAGAGCAGGGCTCGGTCTGGCAGAGTCAGAGCTGGCCCAGAAAGGGCTGCCTCATCTCAGGAGACATGGGGAGGAGGCTGTCACTGTGCCCGTGTCCCTCCGGGGGTGCTGAGCCTCGGTGACCCCAGCCTGGTGCTCTGCCCTCAGCTCTGGCACTGCTGGGGTGTTGCTGCTGGGGGCCGGTGACCGGGACGGGCAAGGGGCACTGTGGTTTGGGAGCCAGCAGCAGCTCCCACGAGGTGCTTTTTGGGGTGGTCAGTCTTCTCCACCACACAAGACAGATGACATCTGTAAAAGTCCCTGGGACCAAGATTTAAAAACCTGTTCCCTGTGGATGCTGGGGACCTGTGCTGTTGGGGGTGTCCTGGGACCGGTTCCTCCTGCAGCCATCCCCACTCAGCAGCAGCTGGCAGGTGTCCTCGGGGTGTGCCGTGCCAGGCTGCTGTCCCAGCTCTGTCCCTGCTCCCCAGGGCTGCAGTGCGTGTGCCAGCTGTGCGAGAACACCAACTTCACCTGCCACACGGAGGGCGCCTGCTGGGCCTCGGTCATGCTGACCAACGGGCGCGAGGAGGTGGTCAAGTCCTGCGTCTCCCTGCCCGAGCTCAACGCCCAGGTCTTCTGCCACAGCTCCAAGAACATCACCAAGACCGAGTGCTGCTACACCGACTTCTGCAACAACATCACTCTCCGCCTGCCCCTCGGTGAGTGCCAGCCCAGCTCCTGCCTGTGCGGGGCTCCTGGGAGCCCAAACCCCGCCCGGGGAACGCGGCTGCGGGAGCCAGCCCTGGGGCTCTAGGGGCTGTCTGTAAAACACAGCTGCTTTTGTCCCACCTTGCTTCAGACTGCAAAATATAAACTGCAGCCCTGCTTGCAGCAGAGGGAATTTCTTTCTTTGCTAAAGCTGTCCCAAGGGCTGGCTTTGGTGTCCTACCAGCACAGGGTCGTCTCGGGGGCAGGAGGGGTGGTGGACCCCAGGCACTGCTGGGGACCCCTTTGGCTGATGCAGTTCCTGCAAGCTGAGCCTTGGGTGGTGTGAGCAGCCTGGGAGGCAGCTGCTCTGGGGTGTCACCTCGGTGTCACAGAGTTCTCTCAGCTGGGAGACTCCTGGTCCCAAGGAGAGGGAGGAAAGAGGAACTCCCAGGAGCTCCGTGTGTCACCCAGCCGGTGCAGCGCCTCAGTCTGCCAGGCTCAAAGCTGCATAATGAAGTTGATTTGGTGCATTCTAAAAATACAACCTTATACTATTTTTGATATAATTTAAATTTAATTTTTTGATTCTTCTTTCCAGGATTTGTGTTTATTCCAGGCTTTTTAAAAAAGGTTTAAAATAGACAATTTTATCAGATAATACCTTTTTATATACTTACACCAGTGAGACATGTTATGGGTAAGAAAGATGCAAATTAATACACAATTCACAATTATAACTTGAATTTAAGGCACTATCTTAATGTAGTTCTTAATGGAATTTGAAAGGCTGTTGCTGGGCAGACCATGGGGGAGCTGCTGTGGGAGCCTTGGGCTCTGTCACCTCCTGGTGAACCCTGGTACCCAACCTCACCTGTGCTGTGGGGCAGGAATAAGGATTATTTGAATGTTTTTCTTTCAGTTGACCACGGAAGGGACACGCTAATTGTGGTCATGCTCTGGAAATAAAGTGCCAGGGTGGTTTTTCCAAGTTGGGAAGAAAGCTGCTATTTCTAGAGGAGCAGCAGAGGCACATCTCTTGTCCCAGCACTTGAACTGGGACTTGCAAAACCTCCAGTTTCATATTTCAGTACCCCCCAAAAATGGCTGAATTCTTACCCTGAGACCTTTGCTCTACAGATTCAGGGGAACTCGTGTCAGTTGGAATTGCAGCAGTGCCAGAGTGGTTTCTGTGCTGTCCTTTTCTGACAGCCCTTCCTCACAGAGTTCCCTCTGTTGGGAAGCTGCGTGGGGACAGCTCTGGGCTCAGGCCCTTGTCTCACACGTGTGGCACTTGGCACAGACACCCTGATGTGGAAGGTCTCTTGTGCTCTACCTGTGTCACGTCTCCATCTCTGTCTCTATCTGTCTCTGTCGACCTCTGTCTAACCATAACTATCTCTGTCTCTCTATTTTCTATATCAAGCTCCTTGTATCTATCTTCCCTTCCATGTGTGTGTATATATATATATAAATATTTGTATTTCCTTATGTGTATATATAGTATATACCTACCCACTTACCCGCTGACCTGTCTATTCTGTCTCCATTATGCAAATTCTAGTTTAAAAGTGGATCATGTGGGCATGAAAGACTTGTCTTTAGGCAGGAGTGACTCTGCTGGAGGAGGAGAAGCCCTGAGGAGCTCCAGCACGGTGCCCACCCCTGCCAGGTGAGGCAGGATCTCTGTGTCCTGCTGGGACACAAACCCACCCTGCAGCTCCTCTCTGTGAAGCTGACCTGCTTCAGCCCAAAGGTTGGATGGGGCTTGGAGCAGCCTGGACTAATGGGAGGTGTCCCAGCCCATGGCAGGGACGTGGAACCAGCTGAGTTTTAAGGTCCCTCCCAGCCCAAACCCTTGTGGGACTGTGTGACTGTCTGTACTTAGCAAGGTTTGTGTTGTAAAGGAGTGCTGGAGAGCAGTGAGAGGACCCTCAGGGTGGGGAGCTCCGAGGGCAGAGAGCAGTGTGTGGTTTGGGGCTTGTCCCTGAGTTCCATGGCAGAGCTGCAGATGGCAATGCCTGCCTCCGTCAGCACTGGGCTCTGGGTGCTCAGGGCCTTGGGTGGCAGGAGCTGGCTTTCCATTGGGTTGGCTTTTTTTGTTTGTTTGTTGGTGGGGTTTTTTTTGTTTTTGTTTGGTTTTTTTTTTTGTTGTTTTGTTTTGTTTTTTACAATGTCTGAAAATATTTACAGACACATTAAACCTGCATCTCTGCTTTTATATCCCCCTTCTTGTGGGCAGGGATTTGATTGCACATTCTGCATCAGCAGGTGAAAATACCAAAGTTCAGGATGAGTTTGCAGTAACTGGAGTTTTTTTCTGTGTCACCCTGGATTTCTTTCCAGGTTTCTGCTGGTTTAACTGGGATACCTTCTGGCCCAGCAGGTGACTGGAGATGAGCTTCCTCTGTCACAGCAGGGCTGCAGAAAGCACCTCGTGTGCTGCTGCCTCGAGGGACCTGCCTGTGACAAATCGTCCCTCGTACATCCCTCTTTCTTGTTTCCTCTGCAGAACTCACCACCATGCCCTCAGCATGCAACAGGCTGGTTTCAGGAGCTGCTAATCAGACCAAGACTTCTCCAGCTGCAGATTTGTGTCTCACAGGTTTTTGGGCTGTATTTGAGATCTGGGAGGTGGAGTTTTTGACCTCTGCCCCCCGCAGTGGTGAGTGGGATCTGTAGTCACAGTGGAAGCTGGAGAAACTTAATTTTAGACTCTAGCCCAAACTGTATTTTTGAAATGGTTTTAATGTATTCTGTAGAGCTGACTAGAGCCTCCCCATTAATAGAATACAATAGATTTTTCTTATTACATTGGAAAGAATATATAATTTTGCCCCCTGAGTAGCCTAGGAACACACACAGCTCAGGGCTTTTGGAAGCCATATAGGGGAAGATTTACAGTGTCAAAAGCAAATGCTGTGTGTGAGAATGTCTTTTCTACTGGAGGGGAAAGAAACCACTTCTTTTTTTTTTCTGCCTGCCAGTACTATTTTGTTTACACAAGTTGGACCATAACTGCACTGCGTTGTGCAACTGCTGAGTACTGCCAGATGTGCTGCTTTTGGTTCACACATGGCAACATGTCTCAGCTTCTATTCTTGGTTAGTCAGTCAATGAACAGCACATTTGAAATTGGATTGGAACATGCTGTGATTAATGGTGGTGTTTGCTGGGTTTGGGTGTTCACGAGGGATTCTCTGATTTCCCCCAGAGTCTGACCTTTCCCAGCTGCCGAGCTGTCCCCAGGCTGATGGTTTGTGCTGGGCAGGGGGTGTGTTTGTGGTGTTTGGTCTGAGCTGCGGGGAGCCCCAGGATCCCTGCGGGCTCCTGTCCGTGGGCACCGTGGTGCAGAGGTCCGGCTGGAAGCCGAATCACGCTGAGCAGCGCTGGCTCAGCCCCAGCGCCGACGTGTGCTCTGTGCGGAGCTGGAAAGGCTCTGAGCAGCTGCCGCCAGCCTCGAGCTGCCCTTGGTCTTTGTTACAGCCAGTAGACTAAAGGATGGCAGAGGAGGTTTCTGGCTGACTCCTTGCGAGGAGCTCCTCGGGACAGTCAGGATCTCGCCATTCTCCGAGCACCCGGTGCAGACTCCCGGCAGTCGGGCCCAGCCACCTCAGCTTCCAGCCCCACTGCAAACTTGCCTTCTGCTGGGAGATCTCCCAGCTCTGCAGCATCCCAGGAGACCCATAAGCACCCCTGAAGGTCGCTTTATTCTGAGCAGCTGTCACTTGCACAGGTGGCGAAGGCTCTGTGTGTGCCCGTGCGCCGGGAGCCGGGTGTCACCCTCCGGGTGTCCTCGGCTTTGCCTCCGCAGTGCTGTCACATCCCGCTCTGCCGGGAGCCTCGGGGTCCCCGTGATCCCTCCTTCTCTCAGCTGAGGTCTCTCCTGATCCTGCCCCAGGGTGTCAGAGCACGCTGGCCCTCTCTGCCCGCTGTGGTGCCTCCAGCCTGGCTCCCAAAACGCCATATGGGAGGGGAAGGACTCCAAAAATGCAGCGCTGTTTCAGCTCTCCCACAGCCTGCCCCACGGGTCGGTGCTGATACAAATTGAGCCCATACACATCGTCAGTGAAAGCGCATCAGATCACTTTTCTGTTAAAATTGCAGACTTTTTTTTTTTTTTTTTNTAGTGGTATTGTTGCTCTTTTTAAGCATATACTGAGAATTTTTTATGTGCCCCTCAAAATCCTGTTATAACCTGAATTTCAGAGATTTTTGGTGTACAAACAGTGCACAAAGTGCATTGCAGGTTACAGACTGTTACATCCCAGGAGGTATTGTGCTTGTCCTGTGGGCCAGTCTGTGAGGATGCCCTTCCCAGTCCCTTCCCACCAGCCCAGTTCTTGCTGTTCAAAGCTTCCTGATGATTTTCCTTTTGTTACTGTTTGCAGTGGCCCAGGAACAATAAACTTCTATTTTGTTAATTTCGTGTTATGCTGCTTTTCAGCAGCTGGTGGGAAGAGCTGACACGGTGCGGTCAGCATCTCGTGTGTGTTCGTCTTCACCAGCCCCTGACGGGGATGAATGAACCTCATTCCTACCCAGAATGAGTCTGACGAGCCCTGCAGGGAGGATGCTGGTTTGGAGGGCACAGGGGAAGTGCTGAACAGCCGGGGGACAGCTCCTGCCCTGCACTCTGTACCCGCTGTGAGCCCGCGCCCCGCGGCCAGCGCAGAGCCGGTCCCGCTGCCCTGCCCGGCGGCTCCCGGCGCACGGGCTGGGGCGGCGGGGCTGGCCCGGTGAGGCACCGGGGCTCCTGGGGTAGGGGATCTCCCCATCCCATACTTCATCCCTGTTTCAGGGAAACATCAGACCTGTGGAAACAGGATAAAAAATGTTTAGGAGACCCCGGCACGTCAGTTAACAAGCAGCAGTTCCAAGGAGGAATCCTGCTCATAAATCCTCTTACAACCTCCCGGGTCACCCCTGGAGCATCCTCTTGAGTCATTAAAAGAAAAACCTGTGAACAAAACATACCTGCGTTCAGGAGGGTTGGAGTTGTGCTGGTGAACAGATGTCGTACTGACTGGAGGAAGGTAGCAGTGCTGCTTTTGAGACCCCACGTCACTTTGGTCACTCTCAAACTCCAGGTTATGGGGTGCACGTGGCCCAGCCTTTCCCTGAATGGAAGGACTGACCTTGCATGGGGTGGAGTTCGTGATTCTTACATCTTCTGCAGCCCCGAGATCCCGTTTGAACTCATGGTTCTGAGTGCTGAGGTGTCTTTAATGGGTCATATTTCTGGTTTGTTTTATTTGGGGGAAAGTGCTGGTCGATTTTTATTTTAAAACATATTTACAATTTTGGGGACATTAAGGGGATGACGTGTGTGTTCGTGTACGAGTGAATCCCTCAGCAGTGTCCTCCTAGAGCTTCTCGGGGCTGGGCTGGTGGTCAGAGTGCTGTCCCGAGGCCAGGCTTCCTGCCCGGCAGGTGAGTGCGGGACGGGCTCCGTCACCAGCCCGCTCTGTTCTGCCTGCTGCCCAGCGCAGCTGCGGAACCCGTGGGATGCCAGCGCCGCTCTCTGTGTCTCCCACAGCGCCGGAGGCTGCGGGCGGTGCGGGGCTGCGCTCGGCGGCGCTGGCGGCGGCGGTGGCGGTGCCGCTGAGCGCGGCGGTGCTGGCCGCGCTGCTGGCCGCCTGCACGGCCCGGGGCTGCGCCCGCCGCGGGGCCAAGCCCCCCAACGTGGAGGAGCCCCTCTCCGAGGGCAACCTGGGGAGCTCCGGGAAGACGCTGAGGGATCTTATCTACGACATGACGACGTCTGGCTCCGGCTCCGGTACGTGGGGTGCCCTGCCCGCCGCCGCATGCCCGGTGCTCGTGGCCACCCCTCACCGCGGCACTGGGGCTTGGGGTGCTCTTCTTCTGTCAAACCGCAAACATTCCGTTCTTTGTTGGAATGGAGGAGTTAAAAAAGCGAGCTCAGAAATCAGAATCAAGTGTGAAACCCAGCGCTGCTGGGCTGATACGACATGGCTAATAATGAAAGGTACTAAACTCACCTGGGTGGGTCAGGATGCTGCTTCCCAAACTTTCTGTGTTTCATAGCAGAATAACGTTCCTCCAAATTCTTGATTTGAGCAGAACATGCATCTTTTTAACATTTTTCCCATTTCTGATATCTTGCCTACTGTGATGCCTCCATTGCTACTGAGAACTTGTTAAACCACAGAAAGCTAAAAATGAGGTGGGAATTCACAAATTCCAGCTCATTGGGCCAGTGGCATGTCTGGGGTGTATAGCCCAACTTTCCTTAACTAGAACTTCTATTGAAAAATATGTAAACTGTGCTTACTTTTATTTATAAATGAAAAATGTTCAAATGGTGCCTGATTTAATTTATTTCCATGAGCTGCATGCCTCTGAGGATTAAGTTGTTGTTCTTCCCTCATGCTTTTTCACAGCTCTAGTGAGCAGACTTTGGCTTTTTTTATGCTGAAGTTTTAACTCAGGCATCCCTGAGCCAAGAACGGGGCTGGACTTGAGCAGAGCCAGAGGCCTGTGCACTGAGGTGATGTTCGGATTTCAGCCAAAATCAAGGTTGCAGTTATTAAAAAAAAAAAAAGGCAAAAAAATCTCCATATTTTAAGTCCCCAGCACACACCGAATCAAATCAAACATCAAACCAGGCAGAGTTTGTGGCTGGCAAAGCACAGTGGAGCTGCTATAATAATTTATTTTTATTTTCAAAAATTTCAGCCAGAGCAGAGCAACTGCAGGACAGTTGCAGTCTGTATCAAACCAAATTGAGTAGTTCAGGCCAAATTTTAAAATTTTTACTGGGATTTTGAAAAGTTTTTTATACGTACAAACACTGGGAAGTAACATTCAGAAGTCTGATTTGAGGAGATATTGGTTGGGAGAGGATTTTCCCTTGGTAGTCTTGGAAAGAAAAGCCATGAGTGCAGCTCAGGGGGAAAGGTCAGTGCTGGGGTTTGAAGGTCCCAGCTGAGCTATTTCACAGTACCTGTCTCTCCTCTGAACTAGGTCTGCCTCTGCTGGTCCAGAGAACCATCGCGAGGACCATTGTCCTGCAGGAAATTGTGGGAAAAGGACGGTTTGGCGAAGTCTGGCGTGGGAAATGGTGCGGGGAGGACGTAGCTGTGAAAATCTTCTCCTCCAGAGATGAGCGGTCCTGGTTTCGGGAGGCAGAGATTTACCAGACGGTCATGCTGAGGCACGAAAACATCCTGGGCTTCATTGCTGCTGACAACAAGGGTAAGCGGCGAGGCACCGCGGGGCTCCTTCCTCTCAGAGAGCTTTTCCAACACAAATGATTCTCTGATTCTGCCTGATGCCTTTGGCAGTGCTGGGATAGCATTGGACTCATCTTAGAGTGCTTCCCAACCCCAAATATTGACACTCTCTGAATGCTGAGTGTCTGTCTCAGAGCAGCTCTCGCTGCCCCCACTCCTGCTGAACCTCGCGGTGCCTGAGCTCCTGCCCGGTGGGACGGCTGGCACGCCGCTTGCTTGCATTCCCCAGAAAGGGAAAGGCTCTCCCCAGATAATATTTTTAATAATCTTGCTTCCTCCGGGTAGATAATGGGACGTGGACTCAGCTCTGGCTCGTGTCCGAGTACCACGAGCAGGGCTCCCTGTTCGACTACCTGAACCGGGGCACGGTGACCGTGGAGGGCATGGTCCGGCTGGCCCTGTCAGTGGCCAGTGGCCTGGCCCACCTCCACATGGAGATCGTTGGCACACAAGGCAAGTGCTTCCCTCCCACTTTTACTTCAAGTGTTTTAAGGAGCTTCAGTGTTCTCAAAAGCATCTTTGGGTGACGTGGTATAGTGAAGTGTTTTCCAAACTGTTAACACCAGGGGGAACAGTGTGAGCGTGAGTGGTGCAGTGTGGGCACTTCCACTGTCTGCACTTCATCCATGCCTTTAAACAGACGCCTATGGAAGCAGCTCTGACAAAGGGGAGTGAGTGCTAATGAAGGAAAATTTATACATGGAAAGGTTTGTCCAGCCCTGGCACAAGTGTCCCAGGGCAGTGGTGGGGTCACCATCCCTTAAGGGACTTAAAAGCTGTGTGGATGTGGCATCTGGGGACATGGGTTAGTGGTGGCCTTGTCAGTGCTGAGGCAGGGTGGGACTCGGTGGTCTTAGAGAGTTTTCCCAACTCAATCCATTCAGCGATTCTGTAATTTTCTAAATTAATTTGAAGGGTGAACTTCCAGTTTCTCTCTTTGTGTTTTGTTCCTGAAATACAGCTATTGAAACAAAAATGCCCTTAAAGATTTTTTTTGAAGTTGCAATCATTTAGCAGAGCTTTACTTAGTTCAAAATAGGCCTCAGTATTTCTACAAGGTATAGTAACAAAAGCGAATAAAACTGTTTTTACACCCTTGCTCATGATATTGAAATCCAGGCTGTTGATATCAAAATTGGAGGCAGTTTCTCTTACTGTGAACAGGGAAGCCAGCGATCGCACACCGGGACCTGAAGTCCAAGAACATCCTGGTGAAGAGGAACGAGACCTGCGCCATCGCCGACCTGGGGCTGGCGGTGAAGCACGACTCGGTGCTCAACACCATCGACATTCCCCAGAACCCCAGGGTGGGCACCAGGAGGTGGGTGAGCAGCTGCCAGCCCTGCCCTCCACCAGGGCTGTCCCCTCCGCCCCAGGCACGGGGCAGGGACGGCCGCAGCCCTGCGGGGTGGGCTCTGGGAGGCTGCAGCCCTGCTGTGCCCTGGAGCTCTCTGCCCCACGAGGGGCACCGCGTGCCCGTCACCCCCGGTGCCCTGGCCTGGGCAGGACACAGCTCCAGCACCACGAGGGCTCGCGGGGCCCCGGCGTGTGGCAGCACAGCTGTGGCCTTTTGTAGGAGCTGCCGCAGCCAACTGACCCTGTGTGCCCCAAAGGTACATGGCCCCCGAGATCCTGGACGATGTGATGAACACCAGCATCTTCGAGTCCTTCAAGCGTGCCGACATTTACTCTCTGGGGCTGGTGTACTGGGAGATTGCCCGCAGGTGCTCCGTTGGAGGTGAGGTTCTGGCCTTTTCATCCAGCCCCAGAGTGGTTGGGGTTGGAAGGGACGTTAAAGCTCATCTCGTTCCACCCCTGCCATGGGCACCTACACAGCAAATCTTCCCTAGGAATCACTGAGGAATACCAGTTGCCTTACTATGACCTTGTGCCTTCTGATCCTTCGATAGAAGACATGAGAAGGGTTGTCTGTGAACAGAAGCTAAGACCAAGCATTCCAAACCAGTGGCAAAACTGTGAGGTAAAAGCAGTTTTCTAGTTTCTTCTAGGTGTATTTTGTAGTGGTTTTTTTTCTATTTTTATTTTGTCATTTATATTTTCAAGTTTAAATTATGACAGAATTTTTCAGTGAGAGACAGGGCACACAATGCCCAGCTTCTCCTGAATTTAGAAGCTTCAGATGTCCAGTTCTCCTTCAGATCAATACAGGGAAAACTCTTTGCACCAAGTGCTCAACACTGTTCAAGGCAGATCTTAATTGATGCTGCTGCTGTTGTGTCACTGCTTCAGAGAGCTGCACTTTATTTCCCTCTCTTAAAACCAGAAAGCAGCGGGTGGTGGTTGTATCCCTGACTGTTGTGTGTCCCTGCAGACCCTGGCTGTGTGCCTGCAGACCCTGGCTGTATCCCTGGGCACTGTGTATGTCCCTGTCTGTATCCCTGGGCACTGCCTATGTCCCTGCAGATCCTGGCTGTGTCCCTGCAGACCCTTGCTGCATCCCTGGGCGCTGTTTCTATCCCTGCTGGCGCTGTCTGTGTCCCTGCAGCCCCTGTGTGTGTCCCTGCAGCCCCTGTGTGTGTCCCCGCAGGCTGGCTGTGTCCCTGCAGCCCCTGTGTGTGTCCCTGCAGTCCCTGTGTGTGTCCCTGCAGCCCCTGTGTGTGTCCC
>VXAC01000042.1:496302-517807 GCA_013399225.1 Rhipidura dahli
CCTGTGTGTGTCCCCGCAGGCTGTCTGTGTCCCTGCAGCCCCTGTGTGTGTCCCCGCAGGCTGTGTGTGTGCCTGCAGCCCTGTGTGTGTCCCCGCAGGCTGTCTGTGTGCCTGCAGCCCCTGTGTGTGTCCCCGCAGGCTGTGTGTGTCCCCGCAGGCTGTGTGTGTCCCTGCAGCCCTGTGTGTGTGCCTGCAGTCCCTGGCTGTGTCCCTGCAGCCCTGTGTGTGTCCCCGCAGGCGCTGCGGGTGCTGGGCCGGGTGATGCGGGAGTGCTGGCGTGCCAGCGGTGCCGCGCGTCTCACCGCGCTGCGCGTCAAGAAGACGATCTCGCAGCTCTGCGCACACGAGGCCTCCAAAGCCTGACGGAGCTCGCCGCGGGACGCGGGGGGAAGGCGCTGTGCTGTTCATCTTTCCACGTGTGACGCTGTTTTTGTTTCTGGTCTACCTCAGACAATGTGTTTGGGCGCTGCGGTGCCCGGGGCGGACCTCGCGTGTCGCGCTCGGCCGTGGGGCGAGGCAGCCCGGGACTCGCAGCTCGGGCTGGATACAGCAAGTCCGTGACTTGCTTTGATTTTGTGAGCGAATCAGACACCAGTGAATTGCAGGAAGGAGCTTAAAGCACCATGACAATGTAGAAATACCTTTTGCTGTTGTGCTTTTCATCCTTGTCACACCCCGAGCGTCCTGGAATTGTCTGGTGTTGGTGAAAGCTTGCTTGTCAGAGAAACCTCATGTTCTGTTCTCAAACCAAGTGAAAGACCAAATTAACCCAGCTTTTTGCCTGCTTTTTTGCAGGAATCTGAAAAGGGGTTCTCAGTAAATGCATTTTGAATTACTGTATTTATAATTACCTAAGTAATTAAAAAAGATGGAAATTCCACTAATTGCGTTCATTGTGAACAAAACCACTGAGTCGGTTCCCTATCAACATCTATTTTTATAGTCTCAATTTCACATACAATATCGTGGTAAAAATTTGAGTTGTTCTACTCTGTCTTTTATTCATCGAACAGATCAATCAAGGGCCAACTTTTCTTTTTAATGGTTAGTAGAAGAAATAATAGAGGCAATACCTTTCTGTTAGCTATGTAGGGATGCAACAGGAGAAATTTTAGCTAAGCTGAGAAAATATTTATTTTTAGAAACATCTTTCCAAACTCTGGTAACATTTTTTTAGTGCCTTCTGATGCATTAGGGGGAAGCTTTAACAAAAGCCAATGCAGCCTGTTCAGAGGTTTCTTACAGATTTCTGTAACGGCACCAGGCTGGTGATGAATATTTACATTTCTGACCATGTTTCCATAATATCACAAGCCAGCAAAGTGAGTTGTGTTAATATTCACCAAAGTTCTGGCATTTTGTGAATTTTGCCACACTCCATGGCCCACATATTTGAATAGAGTGTTTGTATATTTTTAATGAGCAAGATTATATATTTCACAGTCTTATGGTTTTTAAAATGTTTCTAAATCTGGCTGGCCCATGGAAATTAAGCCCGAAGGTGTTTCCAGAATAGCAAAGCTTTGCAGAAATCTGACTTGGCCCCCGCAGCTCCGCGGCTGATCACAGCTGTTGGCTGATCACCGTGTGTCAGATCAGTCTTTGGGCCAAAATCTCCTGACTGGAGCTATTGCGGGGCAGAACGAGTTCAGCTTTTACTGAGTGCAGTGGTCACAAGTGCCATCACTCCGGGTTTCATCCTGAGCGCTCACCTTCAGGACACCGCGGACACAGCAATTAGTGGCTGTTAATTGCCCGTAATTCAGCTTTGGTGCAATTTACCCTTTTGCACAGGGTTTAGTCCCTCCTGCTTGGCTTCGTGTGCTCTGCAGCCGAGCAGGGGAGCGGGTTTCCCCACAGCTGCTGGCAGGCTGTGCTCCAGTGTGGTTCCTCAGATATAACCAAGGCTGTCTTAGAGATCCAGGGCAGCCTTGGCAGGGCTTCGAGCAGCATGGTCTGGTGGAAGGTGTCCCTGCCCAAAGCAGGCAGGTGAAAGGAGACAAACTTTAAGGTCTCTTCCTACCCAAACTGTTTTGGTATTCTAAGATTCAATTCTTATGTGCTTCATCTGCATGAACTACCCCGTGGAGCTCAGTGATGTGACTCTGTAGGCTGTTTGAGGGGGAGTTTGGGCAACTGCATAATCCAAGGCCTGGTGCTGACTTGACTATCAAAAAAATTTGCAGACCTAAGATTCAGCATCTGTTCTTGTAGTATGTAACTTGAAAAAAATCCTTACCTTAAAAAGGAAGAATCAAAGATTTATTTTTTAAAGTGGGAAAAGAGTTTCAGTTTTCAGTTCCCCTGCTGGAATCTCTGAAAATTGTTGACCAACCCGGTAATTTGAACAAGACCCTCTTGGTGCCTGACTGGGACATGTGGGTGGTGGATGCTCAGGCTCAGCTACTCCTCACACAGGTCACAGCTCCAGACACAGAAATGCTTTAACCTTTTCCCTGGAAATATTTCTTGGCATCAGACATTATGGTCTGATTACCCCGGCTTTAACTCAGTATTTCGCACTGGTTTTCTTTTCTCTTTTGTTGTTGAGAGGTGAATGTACATTTTTATGAACTAGAGTTGAACATAACTGAGCCAAGGGGCTGATGTTGTTGTACTGAGCTCTGAAATGTTTGTAAACTCTGCAATCCTTTAGAAAAACCCAAAGAACCCTTGTTTTAGTGGCCTTTCCCCTCCATGTGGGTTTGTCCTGTTCTAATTTCAGCACAGAGGTTATGCCAAGACACTTCTGTGCAGTTTAGGGAGGCTTATGTTTCCTCAGAGATTACAATGTTCCTAATAATCTTCACTTAAAGCACAAGTTCTTAAGCTCATGAAAATTTTCAAGGTCAAGGATGCTCAAAACCTGTCACCACATTCAGTCTCTCCTAATTGATGCTTCTAGTTGGGAGGAGTTACCAATATATTATAATTTGCTTCTAATAACAATCTAAAGTTTAATGCAGGGATTATGGACTGAAAGGGAAAGTTAATTAATGTTTCCTGTAGCACCTATTTTTTTTTTTTTTTTTGTGTTGCTTGAACTCCTGCCCCCAGACACTCCTTTAGAAATTCAGGCTGTAATCTCCTCTGCACTTCCCTACTTTTATAATTTGCACTTAATCAAGCTCATTCCCTCATGTGACACTATTAAGAATCCTACAGTATTTTAGCCATTGCTATGTCACTTCTTTGCTCGGTACTAAATTCAGGAACTATAAATAAATTTGTTTTAAAATATTCCCAGTCACTACAATGGGTCTGAACTTTGGCTGTCCCCAGCTCCCCCTTGTTCACGGGAAGGAGGTGTTAGGGTGTCGTGCCTTGCCTGGGGTCGGTATCGCAGCACGGGGACAGGGGTGGCCCTGGGGCAGTGCTGCCGCAGGTGTGGCCGCGCTCCGACCGCCTCTGGCTGCGCGGGCAGCGGGGCACCAGCCCAGTTCTGTGCCGATGGAGGTTACGGCTCGGTGCGGGTCTGTGGGCTGTCCCTGGGCTGTCCTCGGGGTGTCCTTGGGGTGTCCTTTGGGAGCCCTGGGCTGGCACCTGGGTGCCCTCGGCAGCACTGAGAACACGTCCCCTCCTCTGCCCTTGGCTGTGCAGGCTGCGTGCCTGCGGTGCCAGGGATCATCCCCACGGGCTGGGGTACCCCAACACCCCCAAAGCTTCTAGGGAAAGACGGCCACCTTCTGCTCTAGCAGGCAGAACCATTTATGATGTACAGGGAATGAGTATTGAGGTAAAATATATTTCTAGAGAATAAAGGAAATGTGCAATAAATTGTAACTTACACTGAATGTATTTTTGCCATAAATGGAGCAGATGTATTTTGAATGTAGCTACGACATTGTGTCTAAACCTGCTGTGATTCTCAGTCCCTAAGAAAAATGTGTCATGTTTTGTCGATCTACAAACCACTGCCTGAGCTGTCTGTTTTTAAAAGGAGCATTAGTATTTTATCTGGAACACTGTAATATTTCTGAACTAAGTATAGCAGTGCAGTGCTCAACTTCAACCCTCGTGTTGTGAAATATCTGATCTGTGTACACTGCAGAGCTATTTTTAAAACTATTGCTAATGTTATTGCTTGGTATTGCAGCTGCCTGGTTGTAAATAATGGTTTAGCTGTTGTATTTTGTATGCAGATTTGGGGAAGATGTGGCAATTTTAATAAATTCAGCAGACTCTGCCCTTGTGTTTCTGTGGCCTGAAACTGTTCTTCTGTTCATTCTGTGAGGGGAAAAGAGTTGAGCCTGTCTGAACCTTTAGAAACCTTCACTCGTGGCTCTTGCACCCACACCAATCCTGCTCTTCCAGCTATTGAGATTTTCAGTGCTGTAAGCCTGAGTGGGACCAGCTCACCCTGACCACCTCAGTTCTGGAGCCTATGCTTGAAAATTCCCCTGGCACAGCCGTAATCTGGGAATTTAAATCAGGCTTTATTTGAATTTAAGGCGTGTCAAAATGAAATCTGCCATGCTGCGACCCAAAGAACTTCTGTAGCTTTTATTTTTTTTCCTTAAAAAGACCTTTGCATTATCGCAATTACTTGCGCACATCTCCAGGAAGGTGTCACTGTCACGGTGCTGGCTGTGCAGGTTCTGGCTCTCGGGCTCTGGAGCAGCAGCAGCCGGTGGGTGTCTGCCGCACGGGAGAGCTGCGTGCTGCTCTTCCAGCAGCCCGAGGAATTCCTGCCTCCCGGGAGACATCCTTTTCTTTTCCAGCAGGCTTGGGTGGAGGAGCAGCTACCGCTGTGAGCCAGGTGGGTGCTGCTGTCCGCGGATGCTGTGCCCCGGGAGCGGCACGCCGGCCCTGCGGCAGCAGCTCACCAGGGCTGTCACCTGGGGAGAGGTGTCCGTGAGACAGCTCCCGGTGGAGGGTCTGGGTGTGAAACAGAAAGGGCTAATTCTTCAATTTCTCGTTATTAAGCAAATCAGCTCCGCGGAAGTCACTGGTGCACTCTGGTAGCTAAGGAGAGGAGCCAGTTCCTGAGCCCCTGCGGGCTTGTGTCCCGCAGAGGATGACTCCTTCCTCCTGTCCGGGTAAGGTGACTGTGGGCAGAAACTCTGCAGGTATTGCAGCCTCGGAGGGGTGGGTGAGTGTTCCACCCCTGGAAGCGTTCAAGGCCAGGCTGGACAGGGCGTGGAGCAGCCTGGGCTAGTGGAAGGCGAGCCATCCCTCCAGCCCTGACACGGATCTAGCGCCGTGCCCGGGAGAAGGCTGGGGCAGAGCATCCGTGTGATCTCCCCGGACATGTGGGAGCCGCTGCCGAGCTGCCCTCTGCCTCCGGCTCGGCTCCGAGCGGCCCTGAGCCCGGCCGGGGAGAGCAGGCAGGCTGGGAGGGACGGGTGATGGGGGAGTGGGGGTGTCTGCTGTGGTGTGGGGAGCGCGTCTGGTGTGGGGCGCAGGGCAGCAGAGGGGCACGGGGCTGCTGGGGCAGCTCGCACCGAGAGCCTGCTTTGTGCTCTGATGAGAGGTGTCATTTATTTCTGCCCTCAGCTCGTTTGCAGATGAGTCACTGGGTTTCAGGAACGTCAGAAAGGGCTGCCGGAGGAACCGAAACGCACTTTGTTTTCAAGCACTCGGCGGGGTGACCGTGAGCAGGAAAAGGGGAAGAGGGTCTGAGTCACCCGCTGCCCGCGTTGCTCAGTGTGCCCTGGCAAGTGAGCAGATGACACCCGCGGGCGCAGATGGTTTTCTCAGGAAAAGGGAGAGAGCTTTCCCCCATGCCTGCCGTGCTTTTTAAACATGTTTTTTCTTCTCCTTAACCCAGAGGGGTTCCCCCAGGGAACTCGGAGGTGAAGGACAGACATCTAAATCCGTTGTTGTGGTGCTGCTGTGGTCTGCAACACTTCCCTGTCCCTGTCTGCCTGCCAGGAGAGGCACAGGGACTGCAGGCACAGATCGGCCACCAACCCTCCTCCAGGTGCGTGGACCAGATGTTTCCTGACAGGCTGATTCTCTGTTGCAAGATGCCGGGTTTTTGAGGGATGAGCGTTTGGGGTGGGGATGTACTGACACTTCAATACATGCCCTCCATCCCTGAGGGGATCCCCTGGCGTGGGGGAGGCTCCATGCCAACGTTTTCCTGGCACTAAGAGCTCGTCTGCACCAGCAAATGTCGGGCACACGGACACCCATCCTGGTGCCTCCTCCAGGGACACCCATCCCTGCAGCTCCCCTGCTGCAGCTGGCAGAGGCAGGGTACTTACAAAAGGAGCAGCTCTGCACCGATCTGCGGTGACAGCACATGCCAGCCTGCACTGAGCTGCCACACAGCTGGCAGACAGAACCCAACACCCTCACCCGCAGCCCTGGCTGCCCCCTCCCCTGCCTGGCTGCCCCCTGCCCCTCCCGGAGCTGGCACTCCCAGGTGTGTGTGGGTAAAGGTGCATAAAAGGTCTCTACTCGGAAAAATGACTGTAACTTGTATATTTTTATTACTTCTCTGTTTTGATAGCAGTGGCCCTGCTTTTCCCCTTGCAGGCTCACACCTCAGCCAGGGTTAATTGTGTCCAGATTTGGCTGCTTTTTGCAGTTACTGTCCCTGGTATTTGTCCAGAGGTCTCAACAAAAACTGTCACAGTGTGTTTCAGAAGAGTCTGTGACCTGCAGCAGCTGGGACACAGGGCTCCAGCCCCGGCTGCAGGGCTGTGTGCGGGGGTGGCCCTGCTCCGTGGCTGTTTAGGGCTTGGCTGGGGGGCTGCTAGGGCTGGCAAACTGCTCTGCCTGGGGCTCAGCCACTGCTTGCCCGTCCTCCTGCACTGCTGACCTGTGACCGAGGGGCAGTGGGGACAGGCACCCACTCCAGTGACCCACCTGGGCCCAGGGCTGCAACCTGTGCCTCTCCATCACACCCAGGAGCAGGAAATCAGATCGTTATTCAAAGCCATGCTGAAATAACAGCAGTCAGGTAGTAACTGGAGAGAAAATCCAACCCAGCCAGAAGTTCTCAGAGTCACAAATCTTCCTCCAGCTCTGGTCATCCAGGAAAGGTGCTGGGATGGCATCTGGCCAGGGCTCTCCCTGGCACCGTGCCTGTCCTGGCTGTGCCACAGCAGCCCCTTGTGCCCTGTCCCTGCGGAGACTCTGCATGGACTTTGCTGTGTCCCCAGACTTTTGCTGTGTCCCCAGACCTGCTGTGCCAGGGAAGCCCTTGGTCCCCACGGAGACAGGAGTGCAGGGCTGAGGCCATTGTCCTGCCCTCGCTCTGCAACGCTTGCAGCTCCTCTCGGCCTTCAGCTCATTTTCCTCTCAGCAGCTGCAAGTGCCCCACTGCCACCATTAGCCAAAGGCAGTGTTATTTTCCTGTCTTTGCCAAAGGTGAGTTGAGGGATGCCAGGGATGCCAAGCAAGTTGGAGTATGAGCAGGTTGAGGTCAGGTGAGGCTGTAAGGACAAATCCTGGCAGAGCAGCAGCTGCTGGTGAGAACAGTGCGCAGGAATGGAAAAATTAAGCAGATTTCTGTAACTGCCAAGCCTGATTCTTAACTCCCCTGTGAGCACAAGGCACACCGAGAGCCTGGGGCTCTGCTCGGAGGATTTGTGTTGCTCGCACCTAAACCACAATCACGTGGCGGCCCTTCCGCTCCCTCACTTCTGGGTGGTGGCAGCCCCGGCCGTGGCACAGCGCTCGCCCCGAGCCCCGAGCCCGAGCCCCGAGCCCCCGGCCATGGCCCTGCGGCGGCTCCTGCAGCACGCCGAGAGCGCCGGCCCCGCGGGCGGGGACGGGGCGCTGCCCACGGACGGCAGCAGGAGGATGCAGCCCTTGGCCAGCGCGGTGGCCACGCTGCCCCGCGGGCGCAAGCAGGTACGGGCTGGCCCCGGGGTGCCCCGGCTCCAGGACGGAGCCCCAGGCGCTCCGGGTTCGGGCTGCCGGAAGGGTGGCGGCCGGGTGCCCTTAGCCGGGCTGGTTCTGGGGACCCAGGGGAATCCTGGCGGCGCTGGGAGGGTTCCCAGCAGGGTGGGCAGCTCTGGAGGAGCCGGTGATGGGCGTCCTGCCTGGGGACTGGGGCTGTGAGGGGCGGTGGCAGCTGAGATCCGGCCCCGGCTGAGCCCATCTCCGTTTCCAGCCGTGCTGGGAGCCAGGAAGGGTTTTTGCAGTCCGGGTGCTCCTTTAAAAGTGCATTTGCCTCAGTCAAGCGGCCTGGCCGCCCTCTGCCCGCGAAGCTGACAGAAAGCGCCCACCGTGCGCCATTTCCATCTGGATTTGGGTGTTTCTGTACAACTGTTGGGGCTGTTGGGGCTGCCTCTGCCGCTGGGCTTTCCCCCCAGAGCAGCACAGCGCTGCTGCTGGCCACGGGATTCCCGCAGAACTGTCATAAATCATCGGCTGAGCAGTTCAAGCTCTGGACTATTTGTCTGACATGAAAAAGCCTGAACAGAAAGCGTGAGACACGATAGTGTGAAAGTATAACCAGAAGAATCGTGTGCAGCATCTGTGCACTTCAGGCTTTGCTTTGCTCAGCTACAGAAGGGCGCTTAACCTTTTCTTGGCACACGTGTCAGGGGGCCGGGGAGAGCCAGAGCCGCTCCTGGGAACGCTGCTGCCGGCTGGCAGCGGCTCCTGAGGCTGCGGTGGAGCCCGCGGTGTGCGGAGCTGCTGCTCGGGACAGACCGACGGGGCGGCTGTGATGGAGCTGCGACTGAGAGCGCTGAGCTGCATCAGGGCCCAGGACACGCTGCAGGGACCGTCCCCAGAGCAGGGCTCCTGTGCCCGGGTGTGGCCGTGCTGCAGCCCTCTCATCTTCTCCCAGACGGGTTACACATGGCCCCTCTCTCCCGTCCTTGTCCCCCAACAAGGAAATGCACTCTGTGAAGTTTCTGTAGGAGGTCGCTCTGTGGCACCATTTTGTCCTGCTGAAGCTGTATTGACTCCAACATCTCACTGATAGTGGAACTCCTTATTCATGGTACACATTTTGGGGAAGAATCCATGTTTAACACTGATCCTAGCTGTTCCCAGAGACCTCTCCAGGCACAGGGGTCCCCAGCCTGAAGCAGGGGTCCTGGTTGCCTGTTCCTGGCTGAGAGATGCTGTGCAGACACTGCAGAGCTCTCTGTCTGTGTTCCAGGAGAGGCACAACCTCTGCTGGCATGTGTTCAGTTTGTAAATGCCCACAGATTTCTAGAGGAAAGGGACAAAGTGAGATGAGCTCCTGGCACAAGAGAGATGTGATTTTTGCTCTGAGCTCGCTGCCAGCACCTGACAGGAGGATTTGACTTCCATGTGCTTTTCCTCCTGGTTGGGAAAGTTCAGACTCTGTTTTGACCAAGGCAGAGGCCACGTTGGTGCACGGTGCTGGTGGTTTTAGTTCTTCTCTAAACTGCTGCTTTTATCCGTGTGCCTCGAAGAACCACAAACATACTGACCCCTCTCCTCTCCTGTTTCTGGTCACAGCTCGCCTTAGCCAGATCCAGCTCCTTGGGCGACTCCTCCAAGCCTCAGAGGTTTGATTCTATGATTTTGTGATTTTGTAATTCTGTAGTTCTGTGATTCTATGATTTTATGATTCTGGGATTCTGGGATTCTCGGATTCTCTGATTCTGTGATTCTATCATTCTGTGATTCTAGAGTCACTGTTACTGTCCTATTCTGCATGAAACGTGTGTCCCGGGAGTTTTGCTGGCCCAGGAGGGTTCGGGGTGCGAGGCAGAGAGGGGTACCCAGCACCTGGGATGTGCAGATGCAGTTGTGACCTCTGGCTTGGGCGAGGGAAGAGGCAGCAGTGCCACCCCGCAGGCGCAGGGAGGGGCCATGGTGGGGACACCTCTGTTTGGGGTGGAAATGCAGAAATTCAGGCCCACAAAGCACAGCACCCCCTGTTCACACAGGACTCTGTGTACTCCTCATGCAGGCACCTCGTTGCTATACTGAAAGAAGATAAAGAGACATTTGGGTTTGAAATCCAGGTAAGACTTAAATGACAAGTTGATTCCTTAAAAACAAAATGTGGTGCAGAGTCTGAAGTGTCATATCCCCAAAACCAGGTAAGGCTGGTCAGAGCAGAGGAAGGTGTCTGTCAGAGCTGTGAAATTTGAAGAGCTTACAGCACTCTTACAACACAGGGATGCTTTCCTGAGGATTTTTTTCACAGCAAATGAGTAGATGAGAATTTCTGGCCTTCTCACGAGTCATAGTGTTGAATGTAGGCGAAATCCCATCCACATCCAAATAAAAGGCAATGACAGTGTCTTCTTACCTCCATAAGTGAATATTTTTTTGAGAATTATGTATGAGAATATTTTCATATAAAATGAGAGATCAAAAAACTCTCTTAAAAATTACCTTACACTGGCTTTTTGCTACCTCCTTTAATAAGCACAGAGAGGTATGTACTTTTGAAGAAGATGCACAATACTGGTATATTTTTCAATAAATAACTGCTAAGCATGACTTTTGGGGCAGAAGCTAAATCATATAGGAAGAGATTCTGTTTGGTGTAGAAGTCAGTAAGTCATCGAGCAGAACCAGAATGTTACCAGGAGTAGTGCTAGTAGGAGATTTTATGTCTGTGGGTTTTTGAGAGGAAGGTAATTCCTAATCAGCAGGTCTGCTAAAATCCTGGCTACGCTTTAAAAATGATCCCAGGAATAAAGGGATGGAGTTTGGGAACAGGGGGATCTGCCTGCCAGCAGCAGGGCACTTCCAAGTGCTCTCCTCTCTCTGCACACAAAAGGAAAGCAGTATTTTCTGTGAAATCAGTGTATTAGGAAAAGCTCAACTTTGCCCATTTTGGGTCTGTGACTAATGAGAGGGTCAGCACTCAGCTCGTGAACAGAGGAGAGCTTTCAGAAGGGAGGATAATTGAGTCAATTATTGGGCTTTTGTGTGAATTGTCAGGGCAGATTTTCATTATATGTGACATTCTGATTAAAAATAATTGTTCTTGGCACATTTTCTTCCCAAACATACATTCAGTGTGAGCACTTCATAGAAAGTCTGGGCCGCAGAAAGGCAGCATCTGTCGGGTGCTGAGGGTGTTTAGAAGCTGTACTTTCGTTGCTATGAGATAAATTTAAGCAAAGCAGAAAAAGATGATGAGAAATTTTAGGTCTACATCTGCAGAGAGTTCATGCTTCACTTGTCCCTCGTGGTTTAACCAGGAATTTCACTGCGAGTCCAAAGGCTGGAATCCCTGTGCTGGGGGGATTTGGCCAGGTGAGCTCTGAACTCCCCCGGCCTCCATCGCTTTGTTCCACTCTGGCTGAGAAATTTGGGAACCCAATGTGAGTTCTTCTCTCTGCCTCAGAAGTGGCAGGGGCAGGTTTCCAGGGAGCTCAGGCTCAGAGCTGAAGGCAGATGTGGTATTTGCATGTCACCAGAAAGCATTTCCTGCCGTCACAGGATCCGGACAGGCTGCGGCACCGGGTTCTGCATTTTTCTAAATTCATGTCAGCACCCTTAACCACACGAGGGATTTAGAGCAATTAGAGTTATTTAACGCTTAGTTAAATGTGTAATTCAAGAATAGAAAGCACTTTGAGGAGCGTGGGGATGTGTGTGGACGATGAGTTTCAGAAGAGCAAAAGTAGGTTCAGATCTTCTGTCTTTTCAGTTCCCAGGCAAACTGAGCTCTCTGATAGCAGCAGCTGACTCTGCACAGCATTCCCAAAGAGTCAATCCCTTGAAAAGCCCCAGTCCCGTCCTGCCACGTTCCCCTGGGACCATGAGACATCCTTCCAGAAAGGCATTCCCACCCATGCTGACCTATTCTTGGTTGAAGTTGCAGAGTATTTAATACTGAATTACCAGCTTGCTTTAAAACTTACATTTGTTTTGGTTTGGTTTGGTTTTTTTTCCCAAACCCCGTGTACAGGCACCTGTCAGATGTCTGCTGTATTCTGCTGTACATATTAATTTTTAATTGTTGGGTTATAGCGTTTTGAGGTTGTCACTTGCATGTAATATACTCTGCTCATCACAGCCTTCTTATTGAAAAAGTACTGAATTTTAAATGGCCTTCATGGCTCCAGGATTGGTAACTCTGTCCTTTTGGTGTTAACAGACTTTTAGGTTTCCACACCAAAATGATTTCTCCCTGGAGGTGTGCACTTGTGTCTGCAGAATCCAAGAGGAAAGCCCTGCCCATCTCTCTGGCCTTCAGATGGGTAACTATCCGTGGGTTTTCCCGACGTGGGAGGCCTCATTGTCCCTCCTGAGCAGCAGGTGGAAGGTGAGCACAGGGCTCGCGCTCACTGTGGCCTCCGCGTGTCTCCCACAGGTGACATCCTCACCAGCATCAACGGCGTGAGCACCGAGGGCTTCGGTCACAAGCAAATAGTGGACTTGATAAAGTCCTCAGGGAACTATCTGAGGTGGGTGTGTCTCCTTCAGCGGGGTTTGGCCTGGCATCCTGTCCCACTGAAGGCAGGAAGGAGTGTGTTGCCCCACAGCCCTGCACTGCATGAGGAGCAGAAATCCCAGGGCTGGGCTGGGGGGGCCTCTGTGCCTCAGAGCCAGCGTCACCTGTCCCCACAGGTTAGAGACCGTCAATGGGGCCTTGCTCCTCAGGAAAATGGAGCTGGAGACCAAACTGCAGGCACTCAAGGTAATATGATTAATTAATTAGTTATTCCACTGTCAAATGGAGAGGGCTCTGTGGGTTCACTGCTGGTGGGGGCAGGTGGGTGTCCATGGGACTGGGGTCCTGGCAAGGGCTGACACCTGTGGGTTCCCTGCTGCCAGCACCCCCAGCCACCCCAGCCCTGGCCCCTCTGATACTAATGTTTGGAAATGGGGAAAGAGAAGAAATGCGGTCACAATCCCAGGACTGCCCAGGTGAGCTTAGGCTGGTCAGTTTGGGTGTGGGGATGTCCAGCTGCACAGGGCTCACTGGATTGGTGGGGAGGTGCCTCCTGTGGCTGTCCCCAGGCACAGCCTCACCTCTTTGGTGGGTATTTTTAATCAGCTCTGCAGCGGTTTACTTTACCCCAAGAGCTGACCTGCAGCAGAGGGAAAGGGGTGCTGCTGGGTGTTGGATGGGCTGTGGCACTGGGGGCTCTAAGGATTTCCAGGGGGTGTGTCCCACCCAGCGCGGGCAGGGATGGCTGGCTGTGCCGTGCCCACGCCACGCTGCGAGGCCCAGGGACGAGGAGGGGGTGCCTGTTGCTGCTGGGTGGTCCAGGGCTGGGCAGGGCTGCAGAGGAGCGCTGGCACTGCCACAGCTGGGTGAAGGTGGCCTGCAAGCTCTCCGGGTTTCAGGCTGCTCCTTTCCCAATCGGGCGTGCTTTAGCCAGAGCACCCTCAGGCATGAGCAGACTCGTGGTTTCTGCAAGAAATTTGCTAAACTCTGGGAAAACCGAATAAAAGTGGGACACACAAGTGTTTCCTGCGGGTGACCTGCACTTTTTAGAGCCTGTTTTCTTTACGAGTGCTCCGTGCCTCCGTGAGGTGACAGAGCCTTTCCGTCTCCCCCGCAGCAGGCGCTGCACCAGCGATGCGGGGAGCTGCGGGCGCTGCTGGCGCGGGAGCGGCTCCTGCTGCACGGTACGTGTGGGGCCCGCAGCCGGCCCCGACAGCACCTCTGCGGTCTGACTGTCATTTGCTTCCTCTTCCCCTCTTAGTGAAGGCAAGGGGCCGGCCCTGGGAACGCTTTTGTCCCGAGACTAATGAACTTGGCTGCTGTTAGAACAATGCGCACCAAGGGCTCTTTGCATCAGCCCTGCGATATGAGTTTATGTGGGTGGTGAAAATTTTTCCATTCTTATTTTGGACTTAACATGGAAGAGGCTGGTTTGGGGTTTTCTATGGACTTTCCAGGCACCAGGGTGCAGGGACCACCCCACAGCAAAGAGCAGCTCCCCACGTGGGAAGGGGCTGCTCCCTGTGCCAAGGGGCTGGGCGTGAGCTTCCCTGCCATCCTGCTCCCGGCGATGAGCAGCCGGTGAGTAACACTCCTCTCTGGCTCCTGCTTCCAGGGGAGGCGAACGACAACACTCATCTGGGCGCGCTGGAGCTGGAAGAGCCCAGCTCGTGTGGTGGCTGCAGCTCTCCGGGACCCTTCTTCCCAAGCAAGCCCCGCTTCTCCAGCGAGAGCAGCTCCCACAGCCGGCTGAGCTCCAGGACGGTGGGCAGCGAGGACAGCTTCTACCAGGGCAGTGCCTTCGAGGACTCGGGTGCAGAGAGCCTGAGCCGCCAGTCCAGCGTGGATGACGATTGTGTCTTCCCCAGGGATGGGGACGGAGCTGCCGGGAGGAGCTCCCTGCGCAGGAACCGCAGCATCAGCCTGGCCAGCAGCGGGTCCATGTCCCCGCTCTGGGAGAGCTGCAGCTACTCCAGCAGTTTTGGGACCCTGCCACGGAAGAGCAGGAGAGCCAGTGTTCGAAAGCATCTTTTGAAATTCATTCCAGGCTTTCACCGGGCAGTAGAGGAGGAAGAAAGTCGGGTCTGAGGCCACACGTGTCACCCTCGATGCCCGGGCTCCGCAGGTGGGAGCGGGGCTGCCGCTGGCCGGGGCACCCCGAGGGTGCAGCGCAGGGCACGGCAGGGCACTCCCCCAGACAGCAGCACTGACGAGATTCACACAGCTCTGGGGTTTTAATTATTTTCATTTTTAATCAGAGCACGCTGAGGACCTCTTCATTAATGTGAAAAATGTGTGACTCCAAAATGTGAAGAACCTTTGCAGAACTTCCTCAGCGAACTTTACTGTTAATAACAGTTTTTAATTGAATGCGAAATTGATAGCTATTTATTTCCTGTTACCGGAGTCAGTGTCTTCCAAAGGTCTTTAATAAAATGAGTGCTTCTACTAAAACCAGTGACAGAGTCCCGTTGGGAAGAGGACGGAGCCTGGAGCAAATGGCAGAGAGAACCTGGGCAGGGATGTTCTGGGATGACAGGTTTACAAACCGTGTGATAACCCAGTACTGGTTTGATTTGAGCAGCTGCAGTCTCTGCCAGCTGCTGATATTTCATGTCTTTGCCAGACTGTCTCATTCCAGGGGATTTGGAGTGGAAAGGACCCTCCTGAGCATGCACATGCCCCCAGAGTCTTCTGCAGAGCCATTGTCCGGGGAAGACAGTGGTGTCTGAGGTGCTGCCCAGAGCAGCTCTGTGTCCAGAAGACCTGACCTCTCTGAGGCAAGAGAAATAAAAGGCAGAGGGTTGTCCTGCAGGGATGAGCAGGACTGCTCTGTGCTGACAGGTTGGTGGCATGCAGGGCCTCCCCTGGCGTGCTGTGCTGGGGACCCTGTCCCCCAGTGCCCCAGGGGCTGCAGGAGCTGCCCCTTGGTCCCACTGCTCTCAGCACTCCACACCTGCTCACATTTCTCCAGAAGCAGGACAAATGCCTGAAGCATTTCTTCAGGCAGTAGGGATAACATGAGAGCATGTGTGAAGTGGGGTTTAATAACTGTGGGCACAGATGTGAGGAAAAAGAGAGATTTTTTTGCTCCCTCTCAGTACACAGAAACAGGCTGTTTGTTCAGCCCGAGCAGCCTAGTGATGTTTTTCAAATACAACTGGAAGCATTTTAAATACAATTCAAAGACCTTGTGTGACTCACTCGCCTGTTGCCTGTGCAGTTGTACCCTTGGGTACCGCTGTTCCAGGGCTTTCTGGGCTTGAGAGGGACCGCAGGCTAAATCCAATAGCTTCCCTGCAAGATGAGCTCCAAACAAAAACAATCTGTTCCCAAAACTTCTCTAATTCGTGAACGTTGCTGAGAGTCAGTACCAGCCTCAGTAATGTCTGTGGAAAGGATTAAATAGCTGGAAACGTGGCAGGTCTCTGGGGGAGCTGGAGGGCACTCAGGGGACCTGGAGGACAGTCAGGAGAGGAGCTCACATGGTTTGTGCATGGGGGTGATGTCCTGTCCTTGCTGCTGCACTGAGCCCCTCTGCTGTGGGTCCAGCCCCAGCCCCTGTGCTGGAGGGAGGTTCTGCTCCAACACCCCCACGGTGTCAAAGCCCATCCCCAGTCCAGGCTGGGGCATTTCAGGTGCTGCTCTGGGCTCTGGAGCTCGTCACTGGACACCAAGTTTTTGCCCATGATTTGCTGTCTCAAGATAGAGGTCTACTTTTCATTGCCAGTGTCATCAGCTGGAAGGAGAAAAAATATCAGAGACTGGTTCTATTTGAGCAAAATGTTGAGTAAAAGGCAGATTAGGGGTGTCCAAAATGAATTGGGGGCAGAAAAACCAGGACATCGAGTGAGAGTTGTGGTAGTGCCCAAAGGGAGCGGATGGCTCCAGCACTGAGAAGGGGACTCTAAATTATTGCAGGTTTGCAGCCCAAGCAAAAAGCTGTGATTCCTCTGGTGTGAAAGGTTAATTTTCCACACTCTGGGGTACAGGCACTTACTGTGAGCGTGGAAAGGCTGGAGGAGCCCGAGCCCCCAACAAGCTCAAGACAGACAGAACAAGTGATGGCGTCCCAGCAGGGTGAGAGTACACTTTGGGTGCCACAAAATGACAACATGACACGTTCACAGCCGTGATCACAAACAGGATGTGGGTGACAAGCATCAGGCTTTGCTGTGCCCCAGCCTGCAGGGGAGGAAGGAGCTCGCAGCCCAGCCACAGTGCTCAGAAAGCAAAGCAACTGCAACAGCTCTTTGAAATGGCATTTCTCCTTGCAGAGAGCACCTTGGGGGGTCCTGCTCTGCCTCCTGGAAGTGGGGCAGGAGGAGGGTGGGTGTACAGGCAGCATGGCACAGGGACACCAGGGGTTTGGGTTTGGCTCCGGGTGCTCTGGACCGGCAGCAGCAGAGGGGTTCTCACTGACCACAGGGGCACTGGAGGGGCTGCAGAGTTCCCAACAGCCAGTGGAACCTTTTCTCTGCTTATCCCCCAGGGGCTGAGGGGGTAACACAAGTTTACTGCAGAGGAAAGTGCAGCTGGTCTTCCAAGAATGCAATTTGATTTTAAACTGAACATTTAAATTAATTTGATGAATGCTACAGAACCTGACCTTCTAAGGGGATTTGACTGTTCAACGGGGGCTTTCCCAGTGCCCAGACCCTCCCACCAAGTCCTGCCTCCCAGGTGCCACCCTGCTCCGTGGTCAGGGATGGTGCTCCTGCCTCCCTCCTCCTGCTCTGCTCGCTGGTTCCTGCAGCCACACCCGGCACTTCCTTTCCCACGCGTCTTGCCCAGGGGCAGCAGCTGCTCACACCCAGCTCTCACAGCTCTGAGCAGAAGGTCTCGCACGTGGCTATCGCGGGCAGCTGCGTTTGGTCTGCCAGCGCTGCAGGGCAAAGGGGACCAAGGCTGATGCACAGACCGAGCCAGCAGCGAGTCCCGGCGCTCCTGGACCTGATGCTGTTAGTGCTGTCACACCCAGCCGCGGTTGTGCCGCACCAGACTTGAAAGAATAAAGCTTTTTCATTTTTAAAAGCTTGAAGAGGCAGAAACCCACCCCGCTGGGTTTGTGCAGAAGGAATGTTTCCCTGCCCTGTTTACAAACAGCTGCCTGTGGAGTGAAGAACCCACAGCTGCCTTTTCCTTCTGCAATCCTGCGGGGTGCTGTGGCAACACAAATGGTTCTGTGACTCTCTGATAACAGAAAGGAACTTTCTTCTCTCCAGCCACCAGACCTTGCTGGGTACTCAGCCTCTCCTCCTGAAGGCACCTATCGCTGCGTGCTCAACTCACTTTCAAACCTCATCATTCATTTTTTTTGGGCAGAGTTTTCCAGCAAAGGATGGATTTTATAAAGTTATTACACCAAACTCATTTTAAAACAATAATGAAAACTTGTTGATTTAAAGACACAAACTCAAGAGATCAATAGAAGCAGTGGAAAGGCTTTGGGTCCATTTCTAATCAGGGGCTGAACTACACAAGAGGATTTCCAAGCACTAAAGCCCAAAGATACCAGAAATGTTGTATTGTACAAACACAGAATGTGTTCACAGCAGGAGATTACACTCTTATGTAAACCTGGGCACCAGGGTTGAGACGGGTTCAGTTGTGGTCAGAAATGCCCCAGTGCTGCTCGGGTGATTCTCCAGCTTCCCTCTGCAAAACGCTCTGCTCTGGATCCTGGCAGCCTTAGGTCTGACTGAGAGCTGCTGAGAGAATCATGGAATATCTTGGCTTGGAAGGGACCTTGTCTCGTCCTGTTCCACCCCCTGACACAGGCAGGGACACCTTCCACCATCCCAGGTTGCTCCAAGCCCTGGCCAACCTGTCCTTGGATGTTTCCAGGGCTCCAGAGGAAGCCACAGACCCTCTGAGCAGTGCTGGCTGTCCAGGGCATGTGGCCAGGCACGGGTGGACAGTGTGGCACTGTGTGCAGGGCCTCTGCCCATCCCACTGCCCGTGCTGCTCCCCACTGGGCAAAATGCGCCCATTCTGCCCCTGCAGCACAGCGGGGTTCATCCACAGCAGGGTCCATCCACAGCAGGGTCCATCCTCGGCAAGGTCCATCCTCGGCAGGGTCCATCCACAGCAGGGTCCATCCTCAGCAAGGTTCATCCACAGTGAGGTCCATCCTCAGCAGGGTCCATTCTTGGCAAGGTCCATTCTCGGCAAGGTCCATCCACAGTGAGGCCCATCCACAGCAAGGTCCATTCTCGGCAAGGTCCATCCTCAGCAAGGTNCCGAGGTCCATCCATGGCGAGGTCCATCCACGGCTAGGTCCATCCTCAGCAAGATCCATCCACAGCAATGTCCATCCACGGCAAGGTCCATCCACAGTGAGGTCCATCCACGGCGAGGTCCATCCACGGCTAGGTCCATCCATGGCAAGGTCCATCCACGGCAAGGTCCATCCACAGTGAGGTCCATCCACGGCGAGGTCCATCCATTGCGAGGTCCATCCACGGCAAGGTCCATCCACAGTGAGGTCCATCCAGAGCAAGGTCCATCCACGGCAAGGTCCATCCACGGCAAGGTCCATCCATTGCGAGGTCCATCCACGGCGAGGTCCATCCATTCCGAGGTCCATCCATGGCGAGGTCCATCCATTGCGAGGTCCATCCACGGCAAGGTCCATCCACAGTGAGGTCCACCCTCGGTGCAGTCCGAAGGCAGGGTCCACCCTCGGCAGGGTCCCTCCTCGGCAGGGTTCCCGGCGCAAACCCGATGGGGAATGTTAAGCGGGTTAGGTGGCCGGCGCTGGGGAAGGTGGTCACCCTCCGGGGATTAGGGGTCAGAACAATGGCTGTCCCTGTGACCGGCGGGGACACAAAGAGCCATTGTGCCCGGAGCACAAAATCCTGTTCTTTCCCGCGGGGCTGACATGCCCAGAGCCCCGCTCTCCGGGCCAGCACAAAAGCTTCCTTGCTTCAGATTGTTTGTTTATGTAAATTATAATGGTGCATTTAATTATGCAACGGGCAGAGCCCCAGCCACAGGGGAGGTGCTGATCGGGCTGGCGAGCCCCGGGCACAGCGGATGGTGAGGCCGCGGGCTGGGCAAGGGAGACGCGCCAGGACCGCTCACGCAGGGGACCAGACCCCGGGGCGAAGGGGTGAGGAGCAGCTCCCCACCCCGGGGCAGCAGCGGGGCCCCGGAGCAGCAGGGCCCCAGTCGGAGGGCACGGCACGGCCCGGCACGGCACGGCCCTCAGCATGACAGAAGAAAGCCCTGCAGCACCCACCATGCCGGCGTGCAACGGGAGCGTTCCCCCGGAGGACGGCCCGCTCCAGGTCATCGGGGGCATCGATGAAATTGCAAAATCTGTTGGGACAGTCCCGTACGCAAATGCGGAAACGAGCCCTGACACTTCACCTGAAAAGGAAAATCCGGAGGAAAATAGAAATTCATTGGCAGAGGACATCACTCCCGGGAATTTTGCTGGAGAGAAGCGATGCCAAGGTATCGTACGGGGCTGCCTGTCTCTGAGTGCTGGGAGAGAAAAGTTCTGTTTTATCTAGAGCCTGATAAATTACAGGATGTGCTGTGCATGTTGGTCAAAATTCCTAACCTGTGGTAGCTGTAACAGTGACTTGGAATAATTCAGAGTCTGGGTCACATCTGAGGGATGCAATGAAAAGTTCATAACTAAAGAAATGAGCAATTCTAAATCTGCTCTGAAAATCTGTCGATTCGCAGCCATTAAAGCCTGATTGTCATCACTAATTGCTCCATCAGCCCATGTCTTGTGCTTTGTGTTTCCCAAAGAAAAGCGAGAGGAGAGCGATGGGACACTACAGCAGGGAGCAGCGGATATCCAGGACACAGGGACCAATGGCCAGGGATCAGGGGAAGGTAATGAAAAATCCCGTCTGACGTGGGGTTTCTCCGATGCGTAGCAAAGAGACAATGGATGCAGGTGCTTATTATTTTTTTTAATCGGGTCAGACCCTTCTATTCCAGAGACCAGTTGCTGCACCTTAGAAACCACAGCTGGTATTTTCCCTCCAGAGGTTTTATGCATCTCCTTGACCATGGGGTATTCAAGCATTGCAGGGTCTTCAGCCAGGAGGTCCCCAACAGCCTCATGAGGTTGGGAGATGCTCTGTCTTCTGCTCCATGCTCAGAGGAGAACCTTGTGAGGCTGCTGGTGGTCACAGAACCCAAATTCATTTCCTGCCCGATTCAGCAAGTGTTGAATCCCCCAATGACCAACTATCCACAAAAAATTGCTCTCCTGAACACCTGTTCCTGGGTCTGCTCTGCTCGTTTCTGGGTGAAAATGGTCGAAATGAGCAGGAGCCAAGTCTGGACCCTCAGACACTTTCTGTGGGTGAGCGGGACTGCAGGGGAGGGTCACTGCCCATCCTGCTCAGGAATTAAAAACATATTGAGTAGATGCATCAATTAACATATTTAATTCACTATGCAAACTGCAGCCACTTCTCCAAAAGGAGGAGTATTTTATGGAGAGTTACTAAAGGAGTATTTTATGTTATATTTATTGGAGTGCTACTGGAGGAGAACAGACAAGTCTCTCCGATGGGGGCTCTAGGCATTATTCCTTTCCACATCTCCCACCCACAGGCTCCTCCCATCTCGCTGGCGTTGGCAGAGGTGGGACAAGGGTGGCTGGACCGGGAGCTGCTGGTGATGCTCTGCCCTGAGCTTTGAAGGGGTCTCTAAATGAGTCATGGGCCGAGCCCTGCAAGCAAAACCTGCTTCCATTAACAAAAGGAAAAATATCCCCACATTTGTCATGGGTAAATTAATATTTCATAGCAACTGCCTAGGCTGTGAGGAGGTGAATAGTGCTGGAGCTTTCCCACTTAGAGCTGACATCCATATTCCAGCTGTGCTGCTTTAGGAGCACACAATAAAACCTATTAAAGGATCTCTCATGGGCCCCTGCACCCGCCCTGTAACCGCAGCACTTTATCTCGAAATTGCAGGCAGCTTTTTGTACCCAACCAGTTTAGTCTAATTAATACTCTGGACCCCACAGGCAAAACCTTGAATAGACCATTTGTTGCGACACTAAAGCATCATTAACCAGAGAGACGAGCCAAACCGGACAAATGGGAGATGGCCATCGCAGCCAGGGTGGCCACTGCTGAGGGAGGGTCACGTCCCAGTGAGGCACAGCTGGGCACTGCATGCAGAATGGCTCCCTTCCCTTCCCTTCCCTTCCCTTCCCTTCCCTTC
>VXAC01000042.1:517921-532747 GCA_013399225.1 Rhipidura dahli
CGGCGGCCGCTCCCGGCACCGAGGCGGCGGAGACCCCGGCAGGCAGCGCCGACCCCAGAGGGAACACGGCCGGGGAGGAGGAGGAGGAGGAGGAGGAGGCAGAGGAGGAGGACACCGAAGAGGATGAGGTTCAGGTGATTGAAATCAAGAAGGAGAACAGCGAGGCGTCCCGCCTGCAGCAGACAGACAGCGGCAAGCAACCACCGCCCCCGGCCAGCCCCGGCTGCAACTCCCCGCTGGAGAAACGGGGGGAGCAGCTCGGCCTGGGGAAAAAGAATGACATCTCCAGACACAGCTATTCCAGATACAATACAATCTCCTACCGGAGGATCCGCAAAGGAAACACCAAGCAGCGGATTGATGAGTTCGAGTCCATGATGCACTTATGAACTGAGGGGAAAGCGCCTAACGCACCAAGCCTTTGCTCTGGGCTTGGCTTTATTTTGTTCTCCCAAGACGTGTCTCTTCACGCAACACAAGGTCACTGCTTTTCTTCTTTTTGTATATGATTTATAATACACTGTGAAAATTTAACATCTCGGCTTTGACAGGGCCAGAGGCGTCCATAGCACAGGAAAATAAATAATCAGTTTGCTAAATACACACCCATTTGATTTTAAGGCTATCCTCTTATTTTCCCTTCACCTTTACAAGCGTGTTGAGACCACAGGAAGGCTGGAGCTGGCTGGGGCTCCTCTGGCTGCCGGCACGCACACGGCCCAAGCCACCAGCCGTAATGAGCTGGCAGAGTGGCACTGTGGCACTGCCAGGGCAGGGGGGACAAAAAGGGACGGCTGACTGGCACCCCCGTGCTGTGCTTTGCAGTCTGTCTGACCCGGAGCCTGAGGGTGCCCCGGCAGCCGCCCTCCGGCAGCGCCGTCCGAGCCCAGGGCTGCCGCGGGGTGGAGGCGCATCGGCACCGCGGGCAGGTGGGAACCCAGGGGGAGGAGGCGGCACCGGGGCCCCTGGGCCCTCCCTGCCACCCCTCCCTCGAGGTGTGATGGTCAGCACCAGGTGGGTCTGGTCTTGCCTGCTGGCCCTGCCGTGGTCGTGGTGTGAGCGGGATGTGTGTCACCTGCCTGCCCACCGTGTGACGGCGACTGTGACCCGCGGTGCATCCAGGTCCCAGTGGGCTCCTCTTCCCCTTCTGTCCCTGGGGACCCCACCAGGCCGAGGGGCAGCTGTGGCCAGTGCTGTTGGAGCTGGCTGGCCACGGTGCCTGCCCCGCCAGCCCGGAGTGGCTTTGGGGCAGAGGCACCGGTGGCCAGTGCCATCCCCAGAGGCACAGCTGGGGTCCGGGCTGGCCCTGAGGGCAGCAGCTCACCTAGCACCTCCCTGCCTGTGCATGTGGTGAGCCTGGCCACTACCAGGGACACCTATTCTCCCAATGCCACCAGATCAGCCTCTTAGGTGTCTTTTTTTCATGCTAAATTTAGACACAAAATTTTAAAAATTATTTTGTCAAAACCAGGTAAGCTTTATCCATTATTTTTGTCTCACCTGAACATTACCCTTCTCCATTTTGAAAGACCTTTGTGTAACCAGCACGCAGTGGTGGCAATCTTTTTAAACTGTTTTACAGTCAGATTTGTCTGGAGTTGGGACTTAGCTTTGCAGTTGTCATCCCAGAAAGCACCTGGGAAAGCTGAGAACAGCTGGCAAGGGAGAGGAGGTAAGGATGGAATTATACAGTGGCCTCCTGCAGCCATAAGTGCCTTTTTAAGGATTAGTTTTACATCTCCAGCAGCTCTGAATATCGCTTTGACTTTTCTTGTTCTACATAAAGGCAATTATTTATTGGCAATGTGAAAATAATACAGGGCAATTCTGCATTGTGCCGGCAGACACAGCCCTCATTGTGCCATTCACACTTGTTTATTTGCTCCTTGGCCTGGGGAAGTTCTGAGCTTCGCTTGTACCAACTTATACTGTGGGTCTGTTCCCACCGACAGCTGCTCTGTGGGTGACACGTCCCTCTTGAAGACGTGGTTGTGGTGATTCCAGCCAGGGCCATGCCGGACAGGGCTGGGAGCACCCTGGCATAGGGAAAGGTGTCCCTGCCCATGGCAGGGCGTGGAACAAGATGAGCTTTAAGGTCCCTTGCAACCCAAACCACTCTGATTCTATCAGTCCTTGTGACCATTCCCAGAGCTTTCGGTGGGAAAGGCTCCCCGAGGCTTTCGAGAGCCTTGGACTCGCTTTTACCTCCCTGGCACCGCAGCGCTCGCTCAGCCGCGGCCCGCAGCGCCCTCTCCCTCCTTCGCGGCACCTGAGAAAGGAAAGCCCTGCGATGCTCGGGGGGCCCGGGAGCCTTTCCCTCGAGCCTGTCCCCCCCTGGCCTGACCCTCCGGGTGGGTGTGGTGTGAGCAGCAAGAGTGGGACGGCCCCCGGCCACCACCGCGGTCAGAGGAGCCGGGCAGGGAGCTGCCCGCACGGCATGTGAGGGCAGGGGATACGCAGGGGTCCGGACGCTTGTCCTTGGAGCAGAGACACTTTCAGGCAGGTGCTGCCTAGGGCATGGCAACCACAGCCTGAACATCCTTTCTGTCCGCTCCTGCCGTGCCGGGCTTACAGCCGGCGAGTGAGAGCTGGTGCCACCTGCCACCTGCAGCGGCTGTGGCTGCAGCAGCCAGCTCAGCCACTGCCCTGCCCTGCACCGAATGAGGAGCCAGCACGGACAGAAATCAGGGGAACTGGTGCTTTGAAGGCTCTTCTGGGGTGATGCTTTACGGTTCAGCCTGGCAGTAACTCGGGAGGAGCCCCTAGAGGGGGTCCGGGTTGGTCAAATTTAACACACTGTGCTCCGAGGAAGCAGCTTCATCTACCATCATTTAATCTTTTTTTAAAAAAAATAATTTAACACCGGGGCATCAGGGGCTCCTGTCCCCATCCCACACACGGGTTTTTCCACCCGTGGTACCTGACCCTGCTGCTCCCACAGGCGCGATGCCCACCCCGAGCGTCCGTGGGGAGGGGCACCACGGCTGCCGAGCCTGCCGGAAAAATGCTCTCGTTTCTGGAAGACTGGGCTGACTGGTGCCATCGGAATGCTCTCAGTAGCGAGCAACAGCAGGGCCCCAGCTCACTGCCAGCGGCCTCCGGGCGCCCTCCAGTCTTGGAGCAAAGATCCAACAGGGAAGTGAGCATTTACAGAAGCAGGGCAGCAGTGCTCGAGTGACAGGGCTGGCGATGGGATGTGACCGTGACATATGACTGCCTGGTGCCTGCTCGGTGACAAGTGATTGAATGTCAGCAAACAGAATTTGATGAAATTCATGCTCCTGATACGAGCTGACTGCCCAAACAACGTCTGTGTCATTTTTCTGATGGTGACTGCGGGCTAGCTGCGCTGAAGGAGGGAGGGAAAATCAGGAAGACAGCTGGAATAGGAGTCAACTGGGAAAATCTCTTGGGCCAGTCAATATTTTGGCAGACTGAGCCTGTCAGATGCTGTCAGCAGTGATCCACCACGTCAGAGGGAGCATTATGCTGGGGCCTTCTGCAAACCCAAAGGAGAGGTCGGGGTGCACGAGGCAGGACTGGGGGCTCGGCTGGGCTCACCGGTGCTGCGAGCAGCGAGGGCCATGCTCAGCACGGGTACCCCAAGGGCTTGTGCTGGAGCAGCCCCTCATCTCAGCACAGGCCAGTGGGGCAGGAGGAGAAGTGCTGCCTCCCACTGTGACCCTGTAGGGGTGCAGGGAGCAGCATCCCTCAGCAGGAATTCCCAGTGGGAATGGGGCAGAAACCCCACCTGGTGTCACGTACTCCACATCCCACAGCCCTGGCACACAGAATTTATTCTCCCATCAAAGCCGTCCCATTGGTGGCTGGTGATGGATTTTGGAGATGAAGAGTTTTACAAGAAGGACAGTTGCCCATGACAGTGAGTCCAGAGGGAGTTTGGTGGGCAGAGCCTGGCTGTGCCATGCAGCCTGAGCGGAGGGGGAGCAGCAGTGCTCCTGGAGAGCTCCCAAAAAGCCACAGCTGCCTGGGGACACGGCTGGGTCCTGGCAGCCCCAGGCTGGGACAACCTGGCTGCCCTGGGATGAAGAGCTTCCAGGCTGGCCTCTGGCAAGAAGCAGGATAAACCTCTGGTTCCCTGCTCCACAGCTCCTCTCCCCACCCCGCAAAGCGAGGCACAGGGAAGAACTGCTCCAGGCTTCCTCTGCAGCCCCTGGTGGGGCTGACCCCCACCCACCTCCCACTGTAAAATGTGGGCTTTATCAATGTGCAATTGATTCCTCACAGAACCCTGACCCTCATCTGTCGCACAGCAGGTCCCACAGGGAGGGATCCTGCAGCCAGGTCCAGTGTGGACACGGTGACAGATTTTTATGAAGCATTGGTCAGCAAACTTCCAGTTTCTGTGGAGGAATAAGCAGCCCGATTTGCTGCTCACAGACTAACAGGGCCCTGGAAGTATTTCTGTAGTTTATGGTGCTGTGGGAGGGAACTGAGGGATGTTTGCTTAGAGTAGGATGGAGACTTCAAAAAATATTTCCATTTAATAATACAGAAAATGGGTTTTTCCCAAAGTCTCCTCCAGCAAGGGAAAATGAGGCCAATCTGCTCAGACACTGTCACACCAGACGTGCTGCTCTTGGTGTTGGTGTCCCTCAGCATGCTGGTATCAAATCACAGATTTCAGTTATCATTTGGAAGTGCACTTTCTGTTTGGTAGCTGCTGCCGCACCGACGTCCTTGCTGAGCCCAGTGACACCTCAGCAGTCCTGGTGCACGGGGCTCCCTCAGTCTGCGTGGTAAGTGCCAAACTGCCACTTCTGATAAGGGTTTGTGGAGTCACAGGCCTTCACCCTCAGGGCTTTGTACGAGGGATCCACTTCCAAGCAAGCCGGCTGCGGGAGGTGCTGGTGCTCCGAGATGATGTGGTCGGTCTGCAGAGAGACAGGGAGGGCTTAGGGGGGCCCAGGGCTTTGGAGGGGCTCAGGCTTAGGGGGCATGCAGGCTTTAGGGCTCCTGCAGCAGCAGCAGCAGCTCCACTTTCCCTCTGAGAAAGCCCAACTCCTCACAGTGTGCCCTTTTTTGGCTCTTCCCTAACACCTGAGATGTCTCTGCTGACTTACAGGGACTGCGGTGTGGGATCCAAGCCTGCACCCATACTGAGCCAGCATCACACCTCACCTGTTGTGCTGCCTGGATTTTCCTTCACTGGGAAAAGAGAGATGAGCTCTCTCACTGTCTGGGTGGCAATTACCACTGAGGGAGACACTCGGATGGGATTTGCCACCCAGGGAATGTACAGCAGGTGACTGATATCCCTGTGTTTGTTTGTGGGCTGATGAGCTCAGCGCTGCTCCTGCACTGGAAGGATGCTGGGCACCAGCCCCGGAGCTCTGGGGCAGCACATTGCACTGTGAAAGAACCAAGAGGCTGAGCAATCTCCATCCTTTTGCTTTTCCATCTGCTTGGATTTACCTCTCTAACCCTTGTGGCCAGCCAGGTGACGGTGCAGGTGCTGCCCCAGGCAAGGGACGTTTCCATGTCACTGCTTGCTCTGCAGTGACTCCCAGGGCCAGCTCATTAACACCGAGGTGAACAAACACTCCTGGTGTGGTGTGTGGAGGGGGTCTGGGCAGCAGCTGCATCTCTGTGCAGACAGGAGCTGCACTTCCCATCATTAGACAACACAGTGGCTGATGTCAGGAGAGGGTAAAGCACTGCAACTCCCTTGGCCAGCAGCCACTGAGCTCTCCTCAGACTCCTGTTCCTGGCACCAGTAAAGGAGCACCACCAAACCCATCTCATCCTCAGCTGAGAAATAAGGCTGGAACCAGAGACAAGACCTGCCTGTGCCTCATACAGCTCCCTGGGCATTTCTGTGTATTTTTCACAAAGTGAAATGACAATTTCACAATTTTCAGTAAGTGGATAAAAATGTTCCTGTAGTTTTCCCCAAACACCCAAGGTGAGCCTGTGGCATTCTGGCATTCAACACTTTAGGCTGAAAAAACAAAAGGGGGACAGGAAATTGTCTGTATATTGAGTGTGCAATTCAACTACATTTTTTTCCTTAAGTGAAGAGTGTTTCTTTCTCAACAATAAACTGCACCATTTCAGAGCATTTTGGCCAGCTGCTTAGGCCAGGCTGACAGCGATACGGCCGTGACTCTTTGTGCAGCACAGGCAATTACTGTGAGTGTCCATCCTTTTCCTTTCCACAAACGCTTTCTTTCAAAGCCCCTGTGAGCTGAGAGCCGATCGATTCCGACTCGTCTCCTTCCGAGTGCTATCGACGGCTTCTGTCTAAAGCCAGGATGTTCCGAGGCTGCTGCTGCAGCAGGGGCAGTGCCTGCCACGTCCCCCAGTGTCCCTCAGCGTCCCCCAGCCTGGCTGGTGTGGGGCTGCTCATCACTGGGACTGACCCAGCAGAGGGGCACAGGCACTGCGGGGGCCGGGCACCAGCCCCGTGCCGCAGGTGGCTTTGGCACAGCAGAGCCTGGCTGCCCCGGGGCCAGGCTGTCCCCCCGTGACCCATCCCAGCACAGCAGGGGCCGCATCACTCACCAGCCCTGGCTGGACAGTGGCCAGTGACCTGTGGAGCCAGGCCAGGCTGCGGCTCCTGCCCTGGCAGCGGCGCAGCCCCACGGCTCCCACGACGCCAGACGGGGCAAGGCAGAGCTCTCCGTGCTGGATCAGCCTCAGCCAGGTGTAGTTGAACTTCTGGTTCTGTGGGGAGAGAGCAGCAAGAGACACGGCCCCGTCAGGCTCCATCACAGGGCTGGCTGGGGACGGCCACAGCTGCTCTGGGCACCCTGTGCCAGGGCTTCACCAGCCTCACAGCCAGGAATTCCTCACAATATCCCATCCAGCCCTGCCCTCTGGCAGTGGGAGCCATTGCCCCTTGTCCTGTCACTCCAGGCCCTTGTCCAAAGTCCTTCTCTGGCCCTCTCGGAGCCCCTTCAGGCACTGGGAGGGGCTCTGAGGTAGAGATGGACGTTCAGCACCAGCACATAAATCACAGGCTGGTGTTTAAATATTCTCTGTTCTCATGTGCAAACTCATAGCTTTATCAAACCTTCCTATACCAATGCAATTTGCTGTTTCTGACACTGTTGCTCAGTGCCAACAGGCAATTCCTGCCCCTTGCTGCTCCCAGGCATCACCTGGCCACGTCCCCGGGTGGGAAGGGCTGCTTTAGCTCCCAGGGAGGGGACAGGTCACCACGGGGTGGCACAGGAGCGCCACGCCAAGCACCACAAGCAGCACGGCACACCCGGGGTGTGTGCAGGCTGTCCTTACCGTGTTGTTAACATCACACTCCTCAAAAGCCACAGCGGAGCCTTCCACAGCGATGCACCCTGCCAGGGCCACGTTAACGAGCTGGGAAACAGCAACAAAATGCAGATTTAGACATAAATTCCCAAGAATGGGGAGAGGATGTTGTACTGCACTGAACCTGCTGGGTTCACAGGACTCTGATTAATAGATAACTATTAAGGAATAAGAGTTAAAATTAACATAACTAAGGAAGGCAGAAAAGAATGTTCCGGGCCAGGCTGGACAGGGCTTGGAGCAACGTGGGCTGCTGAAAAGTGTCCCAGTCTATGGCAGGGGATGGAGTAAACTGAGCTTTAGGGTCCCTTTCCACCTAAACCATTCTGGGATTCTGTGGTGGAGGAGAGGGGGAGCCTGACCCGGCTTCTCTCACCAGGCGCCAAGCAAGGGGTTTGTGGAGGCAGCACTGAATCCAAAACGACTTTAAGGTGCTCTCTGCCCACTGCGCCCGGCGAGGCGCAGGCTCCGTGCCCAAAGCGGTGCCGGTGCCTCCTCCCGGCCCCGCAGCGCCGGGAACGCGAGCGGCTGCTGCGCTCTGCTGGCGGCAGAGCCGTGCTACAGACCCTGCACCCAGGGACCCTGAACCAACACACCCTGAACCAACACACCCTGAACCCACAGACCCTGAACCCACAGACCCTGAACCAACACACCCTGAACCAACACACCCTGAACCCACAGACCCTGCACCCAGAGACCCTGAACCCACAGACCCTGCACCCACAGACCCTGCACCCACAGACCCTGCACCCAGAGACCCTGAACGAACACACCCTGAACCCACAGAGCCGGCACCCACACACCCTGAACCCAGAGACCCCGCACCCACAGACCCTGCACCGGGACCCCCGCACTGCACTGCAGCCCCTGAGCTGGGGCAGGGAGCGAGGGCAGAATCCCTGTGTGATGTGGGACTTCCCACCACCGAGAGATTTCTCAGCCCGAGGGCACATCCAGCCCTGAGGCACATCCCACCCCAGGGGCACATCCTGTCCCAGCACTGCCACGTGTCCAGCTCAACCATCCAAACACCCACGGAGCTCTCCAGAGGGAAATTATCCCTTCTATCTGTGACCTATTTCTTGATAAAAATACTCTGGAATCCAGACCTCTGTGCCACATCAAACATCCAAAATGCTACCAAAGGCCAGGAAGCTGTGCAGCAGCAGCGTGCAGGATGCTGCCCAGGGCACAGCCATCCCCTGAGAACAGTGAATGCTTTGGGCACACACCAGCCCGCTGGCCTTAACCAGGGGAGCTTCCAGATCCGGGTAGACGTTCTCCAGGTACCACTGGAAGCTCTTGCACTGGAGCTTCTTCCGCAGCTGGATTTGCTGGGTCAGGTCGCCGACATCCACGTTTTTCAGGAGCAGGTGGTAAGCGTGGCCATAGAAGAGCTCCTTGTACTCGTCCAGCCAGACCTCTGCCACGCGGGCCAGGTTCCTCTCCACCGTTCTCACCCGGTCTTTTGGGAAGGAATAAGGATTGTCATTCCTGAAAATGTGCCCGACTCTGGAGCACGGAACTATCTCTATCTCTCCTCCGCACATCCACACCTGGGGAACAGAGGTCACTGGTAGAGACATGAGCTGAGGCTGGGCCCTGGCTTTGTGCAAGCCACGAGAGAAGCAGAAAGTCAGGGGCCAGGGGAGATGGGGTGTCCAGCACGGAGCTGCCCTGGGGAGCCCCATCACCCACCAGTCTGGCAGGGGTACAGGCAGGTGACAGTGACCTACCTTGAATGAAATCTCCATATTCTCCCCTCCCCAGACATCCAGCCCTGGGTCGTACATTCCCAACTCAAAAAAATACTCCTTATCGATGGAGAACAGGCCACCTGCCATGACGGGGCACCTGGGAACAGAGAGGCCACACGGGGTGTCAGTGGCCGTGACAGAGAGGGCACTGGGATGGCCTGAAAGCTGTAATGGGGCAGGGAAGGGAAAAAGGGAATGTTCTGGCTCTGGCAGCACGGCTGACATGCCAGCAGTGCCATCCATGGGGAAAGAGGCTTCCTGGGCTTTGTCTGTGCCTGATGATGGGGCTGTCCAGCGTTCCTGTGCCTCAGCTGTCCTGGCAAGCACAGGAACAACACTTGGCCACAAAACAACAACATCTAGCCTCAAAGGAGCCTTTGCTGCTAAGTTATTACCAAAGGAACAAGCTGGTTTGAAAAGCTCTAGCATTTGCTTTTTTTTTACCTTATTATATCAGTCTCCTTGATTTTATTTTTCTCAATGACCTCTTGTGGAATCTGCTTCCATCCGAAATTCATTGGCCAAGTAAAAATCCCACGCTGGAAGTTGTCCACGGTCATGTAACTAAACAGAAAAAAGATGGGGCTGAATAATTCTGAGTCACATTCCTGATTGAAATGTCACCCCTAATAAGTGAAGATGAATATCTGTCGGTAATTAAACCAGGATTTTAACAAATTTCATCAGGAATCCTCTTCGTGTACTAGAAGCTGTGAAAGAGCCAGAAGGTGTGTGATGAACACGGGCCACACCCACAGCTGATGTCAGTTTCTGGAGTACGGCAGTGCTCTGTGTCCCCTGTGGAAAGCTGCTGGAGGCTGGTTATGGGGTCTGCAGTCACGGATCCACTGCCTGTGACGGATCCGGGCTGCTCCCAGGCACAGGTCTGGCTCAGGACACGAGCTCAGGCTGGGGGATTCCAGGGAGGAGCGGCCTCACCTCATGTCCTTGTCGCTGATGACCTCGATGACGGGGCAGGCGACCTTGGTGCGGTGCAGGCGGACCCTCTCCAGCAGCGGCTCCAGCCACCCCACGTTGCACTCCACGTGCGAGTCCAGGAACGTCAGCACAGCGCCTGCGGCACGGGCAGGGAGGTCAGGCCTGGGGCACCCAGCCCAGCCCCTGCTGAGCACCTCCCCGGGCACCCTGTGGGCTCCCAGCTGTGCCACAACTCCCCGTGGCTCCCCAGAGCTGCCCGGCCACAGCCAGGAGCGTTTGTCCCTGCTCCTGACAGGAATGGCCATGCGGGTGCTGACACAGCCCGTCTGGGGCAGGCAGTGGAGCTGGGGATGGAGATCCCAACAAAAGGACACCCCTGGTGCACGGGGAGGGACAAAGGCAGTGCTGGAGAGGGATGCCCAGCACCCCTGGGGCTCTGGCATGGCTGGAACACAGCTCCCGTCCTACCTTTGGCAATCTCTGCTCCCGCCAGCCTGGCCCGGATCAGCCCGTGCCGCTCCTTGAGACGCAGGATCTTCACCTTGGGGAACTGCGACATGTACGTGTCCAGCTGCTCCTTCAGGTACTCTGCAGGGTGGAGAGAGTGACTCTGACCCACCGCCACACACACACAGGGTGAAAAGCCACGCGTGGATTTGCTCTGGAAGCACCTCTGGGCACACCAGGTCCTGAAGTCTGGGGTGTGAATGTCTGGGCATGGTGTGCAGCTCCCTGTGCGCGTGCTGTGAGCTCTGAAGCCCACCTGGGACAGCACCTTTCCTGGAGAACCAGCAGTGGGGAAATTACATCGCTCCTAAATTCTTAAGGGCTGAAGTCAGCAGGGAGTGGAAGCATCACAAGACAGGGGTGGGTACCGGCTGAAATGCCAATGGAAGGCACCGTGCAGTGCAGAGCCCGGCTCAGCTCTGCTCCCACTGCAGCTCCCTGTGCCCCAAGCCACCCGGGAGGGTGTTCCCCACACTGGGAACATGGGGCACCTGCCTGGGAGCTGCACAGCAAGGGGTGAGAGCATCTCCTGATTGCACAACCCCGTGAGCCAGGACGCCCCAAAGATGAATGGGCTGGGCAGGTCCTGCTCCCCGGTGCTCCTGGAGCCTCTGGCAGCCTCTGCCTTCATTCCCCACAGCCAACCCCAGCACCCCAGGGCTCTGCTCCCCCTCAGCCCCAGGGCAGACTAGGGACGCCCTTCAATACAGCAGAAGGAGAAAATGTGATTTCTCTCCTACTTAGAATTGAATTACAGAGAGCAAATTGCATTTTGCCCTCAAGTTACATTAAGTTTCATAAAGGCAGCAGAAGCTTCACCTACCCTTAGTGCTGAAGTCATCCACCAAGATGAGCTCCTCGACGAGGTGCGGGGGAGAGCGGCCGAGGACGCTGTGCACGGAGCGCAGCAGGGCTGACCACACCTCGTCCACGAAGCACATGATGATGCTGGTGGCCGGGAGGTCATCGTGGACCTGCTGCTCAGAGCACCTGCAACAGCAACACGGCTCACAGGGGATGGCCAGACACACACCTGACAACCTGCAGGCTCTGCTGCTGGGAAAATGTGCGGGGAAGAGGAAAACGCCCAGCGTGAAATACGGAGGGGAAGCCCTGCAGTGCTGGGAGGGGAACAGAGGGGTGAGAGGGGAACCCCACACACAGCCCCAGAGCCCCTCTCATGGGTAGCCCCATGCGACAGGATGTACTCACTCGGTTCTGACAGGAACCTCTTCTGAAGGAAATTCAGAAGAATTTCAGGGTTTCACAGTTAATCAGAAGTGCTCTGGCTAAGTGAAAATCACCTCAGAATTGCTCTGTGTCACAATCCTTGAGATGTTTCCTTCTGTCTCAGGGAGGTCAGTGGGCAGAAAACACCAGAAAGTCCATTTTTGGATCCAGTCCTGCCTCCACAAGCTCCTTGCTGGGCAGCTGATGAGCAGAACTGGGTCACGCCCCCTTGTCCTCCACCACAGAATCCTGGAATAGTCTGGCTTGGAAGGGAACTTAAAGCCCATCTCTTTCCAACTGCTCCCATGGACAGGGACACCTTCCACTGTCCCAGGCTGCTCACAACCCCATTCTGCCTGGCCTTGGGCACTGCCAGGGATCCAGGGGCAGCCATGGCTTCTCTGGGCACCCTGTGCCAGGGCCCCCCAGCCTCCCAGCCAGGAATTCCTTCCCAATATCCCATCTATTCCTGCCCTCTGGCAGTGGAAAACCACTGCTCCTTGTCCTGGTGTTCCACACCCTTGTCCCCAATCCCTCTTCATCTCTCCTGGAGCCCCTTTATGCACTGGAAGGGGCTCTGAGGCCTCCCTGGAGCCTTCTCTTCCCTTATTCTCTCAGCCCCAGGACTCCTGATCCAGACTCTGTGCTCCCCACAAGCCTCCTGCCCATCACACTCCTCCTCAGGGCCCTCTCCCTTGCACCAGCAGCAGGGACACAGCACCCGGGGAGCACCAGCAGTGTCAGTGAAGCTCCAAAGCAGCGAGCATTGTGCAGGAAGAGGCATGGACTGGCCACAGCTCAGTGGTCTAGTCCAGTACTCCAGGAAGAATTACAAGAGGAACTGGAGTCTAAACTGGGAGAGACTGAAACACAGCAAAAAACAATGAGCTCCTTGGCTCCCAAGAGCTGCCAACAGCCACTGCCTTGAGCTGGCCCTTACAACCCGGTATGTGCTGTGCCAAGGGCCCGAGGGCAGAGCCTGCACGGCTCTTGCCAGAGCCAGGGTGCCCCGTGGCAGCAGCAGCAGCAGCTCACACCCCCAGGGCCGCGCCCTGTTTGGCCAAGGCGTTCCCGTGACGGCAGAGCATCTCCTCCCGGGCAGGTGCGTCACTCCCCGGAGCCGCTTCCTGCTCCGCAGCTCCGCAGCCCCGCGGCTCCGCTGCCCGGAGCGAACCAGCGCCCGCTCTGCCACCGCGGCTCTGCTCCTGGGCACTGCTGGCTTCTGCCTTCCCCCGTCCCTGCTCCACCCTGTCCGCGCAGGATCGCACCTCAGCGAGCACCACCAGCACTGTGGGCATATCTGCACTGTCCTGTGGGGTAGGGGACAACCACGGCACAATTCCCACCCCACCTGTGGTCTGTGGGAAGAGGGACACGGGAGGGTCTCTGCACCTCTCTGCAGTCTCTCACCTGCCCAGGGGCTGAGAGAGGTTTGCAGGAAGGGCTGAGTGTCAGAGATGAAGCTGGCACTCACCTGAGCTGGCACCTTCCCTGCCCTCCCTGCAGCTCTCACAACCACAGCTCAGGTTGAAAAAGACCATCAACCCAGCGAGCATCAACCCAGCGCTGCCAAGCCCACCTGGCACGGCAGCTCAGGATGGGGCTCCCCAGCCTCTCGTCCTTCTGTTGGTGAGGCACTGCCCTTCGCCTTGTCCTGCTCTGCTCTCTCGGCAGGGAGTGGCTGTCTGAAGTGCAGTCCTGAGACGGGTAGAACCACTTACAGGTTTCACCACGACCGCTGTAACTGTGTGCCAGCTTTCCAATCCCAAACTCCACGTCCCTCCCGCATGTGCCCGCAGACCAGAGCCCTCCAGGCTGCCCTTCCAGTCCGTGCCTGCTGCACGGTGCCAGCTCTCAGCACGTCTCCCGTGGGGGTTTCTGGAGCCACAGCAGTTCCCGGCCAGGAGGGCCCTTGTGGTGCCTGTTCCTCGAGGAAAGGGCCACGGCAGCCCACGGGGTGCAGGCTCCAGGAACCAATGCACGCGTTCTGCAGCCAGCCGTGCTCAGAGCTGCAGCTGACACACAGGTACAGCGCTCTGAGGCACAGAGAGGCCTCAGCACCATCACCTGAGCTCTGTATCCCGGCCCCTTCGGGCACCCAGGCTCAGCGGGCTGTGACAACCTGCAAACCTCACCCAGTTTTACATTTAACAACAAGCTGCTCTGACCTGGACAGGCAAAAGCCATCTGACAGGTAGCACGGCTGAATAGGAGGGCTTGGTGTGCCCCCAGCAACCCTCCCCAGAGCCACGGAGCCCATTCCCAGGGTGCAGCACAGGGGCTGTGCAAGGAGAGCGGATCTTACCCGGCAGGCCTGGTGTCTGCGATGGCTCGATCCACGGGGATCAGGTCGCTGAGGTAGACATTAAAGTTTCCTTCTTTCCATCTACTTTTTGCTTCTTCTTGTTTTTCGTCAGGGACTGCAACAGGGTGTCCAAACTGGCCAGGAGCTCGGGGGTCTCTGGGGACGAGTGTTGCATCCATGGACAGGACTCTGTGCATCCCTGGGCTGCTGCCCGCCTGCTCCTGCCCATCCTGGCTGGTGCCAGCTGCCCCAGGAGCCGCTCCTGCCTGCTCCTGCCCAGTGTCAGCTTCTCGAGGAGCCGCTCCTGCCCACTCCTGCTCTCCAGGAGCCGCTTCCCCTTGCTCATGCCCATCCTGGCCGGTGCCAGCTCCTCCCGGACCTGCTCTCCCCTGTTCCTGCCGGTCCTGTCCAGCTGGCCCGGGAGCTGCTCCTGGCGTCGCACCCAGCGTCCGGCTCCGGCCGCCAATGGCGGTGGCCCCAGCAGAGGCAGGGGCAGCGTGGGCACCATCACTGTTCTTGTCAGCCAATTCTTTGTGCTTTCCATGTTCCCTCGTGGCGTTCCCCGCAGAGAGGGCTCCACGACGCGGGGCTGTGGGGCTGCTGAGGTTCATCCCCTCTTTGTTAATGAGGACGAAGCCAGTTTTGGAGGAAGTTTCTTTCCGTCCCGCGTTTGTTGGCTCCGGTGCAGGCTGCGCTGCCGTGCCCGCCGCCGGGGCTGCCAGGCCGGCCGGTCCCGCCGTGCCCGGGGGCCGCTGCTCGCTCCGGGGGACTGCGTGCGGGAGCCGCGCCGTG
>VXAC01000042.1:540521-572660 GCA_013399225.1 Rhipidura dahli
GTGGTTGTGGCCGTGGTGGCTGTGGTGCAGGTGGCCATGGTGGCCGTGGCTGTGGTGCAGGTGGCCGTGGTGGCCGTGTCCCTCCACCTCCCCATGTCCACGGGAGGTGATCCCAGCAGGTCCTGGAACCCAGACAGGAGGGGCCCGAGCTGAGCTCGTCAGCTTCCCCTCTGTCATCTCGTACTTGTACAGCAAAGTGCTGTTAATAATCATTTAAATGCTTTGGTGTCAGTCACTGCTCTTTCTTTGTAAATGTTACTCATTTCATAAATAAATCAAAACCTGCAGACCCTGGGTTTTCAGAAACTTGAATGCTTTTGTTAAAATTGTATGAAGCAAATTCACAAACACATGATTTATATTATCTCAGTACAGCACAGGAGATGATAGAATATACTATTTAAATTAACTCCTCTCCCAACAAATGAAATCAATTCTGTTCTTGGGTTACTTTTCATCTGCCTTTTGTCTTGTTGCTGAATCTTTTCTGTTTCTTTCACTCATTCATCTATTGTGCCCTTTCCTTGATCTGATAGCATTAAACATATAATTAAGTCATAAAGGAGGGAACTGATGAGTATAGCAGATGGTAATTGCTTCCTACATTTGAATGAAATGATATGCATTGCTACAATTTACAGCTCTCGCCTCATATTTTATTCAGGAACCTTTTATCTCTTTTCCTGCAGAATTATTCTGCAATAAATTTAGACATCTTATCAATAGCTTGGGTGATAGTCTCAGAAACAGGGGAAACTGAACTTTGTGCATCTTAATGTTTAAAATAATTTTCTACAATAATTGAATTATCTCCCAGCAAATATCATAGCAAGAACCTGCCGGACTTGGTTGTTTTCCTTTTAAAAGCTCATCCTGTGATTAAAGAGAAAAACCCACTGGTGTAATTACACTTACTGCACGAGGAGGTGCAGGAGCCTCCCGAAGCTCCCTCTCTTGGGGGTGAGTTTGGTTTTCCAGGGCTCCGAGGTGCAGAAGGGGTAGAACTTTGTCGGCTCTCCAGCCCCTGGCACCTGCCAGGGGATCCACCTGGCAGCCTGCTGGGTGCTCACAGGGCACTCCCTCTTCTCACATGCTTAGAATTAAAAAAAAAAAAACCAAAAAAACCACTTTAAACTTATTTCCTCTGCAAACTACGCCCAGCAGGGCCTGAGGGTGAAGGAGCATCTGTGGCCTTGGGTGAAGAGGGTTTCTTCTTCTGCCAGATTCTTTAGAGTAAGCGAATTTATAACTCACACAGAGAAAGGCATAGGCACTTGGCCATAAAAATACAGGTAAAGGAGAAAACGAGTGTTTTGGGGAAGAACATCCACATTTTGATACCATTTATTAAAGAGCCAAGGCAGTCATGGGAGAAGAGGTGCTGGAGCACAATGAAACCAGTTGAACTTAGCTAGATGGAGAAGCTGGGAGAAAAAAGGCATATTAAAAGCTGACTTTTTGATTTTAAGTCTAACTTCAAGATCAGGAGTCCTTATTCTATTTCTCAGTTTATACTTTATCCCTTAGGTTTTGTTACCTTATTTTTCATTCTAACTCTTGTTTTTTATTTTATTTCTTAGTTTCTACTCTAGTCTCTTCTATTTTATCCTGTTTCTCTTCTTCTTTTCTCCTCTTCCTCCTCTTCCTTTTCCAGCCACTCTATCCATCGATGGCACTGTGTCCCTGGCCATTAGAACACAGCCAGTTGCTGTCCTGAGGGAAGGATGTGGCTCAGCTCTGGCTGAGACCTGCTGCCACTCCTGTCCCTGCTGTGACCTTGCACCTCTTCATTTTGATGCCCAAAATTCTGATTGCTTTGCCAAACAAGTAACAGTTTTTTAGTTCCCAGTGAGTGCAGAGGAATTTCCTGGCCCAGGGTGGGACCCTTCCTGCTGCCCCCTCCTGACCCACAGGAGCCCAGCTGTTCCCTCACCCTGCCTCGGGGTGCCACCCAGCAGAGCCCAGCAGGACGTGGTACAGAGTGCAGTTGCACCAATTCTGGGTGTGCCCACGCTGTGCCCTCACCACAGCCGGTTCCTGACCTCCTCTCCCACAGCATCACCAATATTTCTAAATTTTCTGGACTTATGGCTCCATTCCCGCTTTTCCTGGGTGATGAAGCAGAAATCACATTGCTGCCCTTGTGCCAATCCAGCTCTGAAGCAGCATGGGAGGAAAATCCCAGGATGAGGAAAACCAGGAGGAGCTCGGCAGAGGATGGAGCCCTGGCAGGGAGGGAGAGGGATGGCTCCCCACAGCTGGGAAAACCCCAGGGGACACAGGGCAGGATGGAAATGGATGTGGCCACACACGGCCGTGCTCTTTTTTCCACAGAAGATTGTTCTAATAGTGCAAAATGCAGCAATATTGGCAAGAAGCTGGTGTGTCTGTCATTTCCCCATCCTCTTTATTAGGTTAAATGTGTGATGGATACGAGCAGCTTCCCCGGATGGTCTCGGCTGCCGCACGGGCAGAGGTCAGTGCTGCCATCAGACCTGCTCGGGGGGCTGCAAACGGAGCCTCCGGGCTCCTCCTGACCTCTGGGACTGCAGGAGTGAAATTTGGGCTAAATATGGCCCAAAATGAACACCCAGCCAGGGATCCAGGGCTCAGTGGGATGGGAAAGGGGGATTACTGGGGCTTGGGAGGGAAAGATGTCATCTGCCCACTGGGAAGGGAAGGGGCTTGAGGAGCAGCAGCAGGGAGCAGAACTGGATGAATTCAGACTGGAATATGCTCCAGAGAAGTGCAGGGAATGACCCATCAGGTCAGTCCATCCAGGGACAGGGCTGGCTCTGTGCTGTGCCAAGATAAGGCTTTTTTAGAGAGATATGTGAGATCAGGAGATACAATCTCGACACAGATGGGTGAGGATTTTGCTCTGGTTGCAGAAAAGCTCTGTCTCTGTTAGGCTGTGGTTCCCTCTAGCCCAGGAGCTGGCTGGGAGCACAGGGCTGCAGATCCCTGTTCTCCTGGGTGGTGCAGCTGCCTGGGGAGGTTTGCACCAGGGCACAGGGGTCTCTGGCTTCCCTGTGCTTTGTCCTTGTCATACAGCTGGAAGAAGAGGGACCCTGTGAACCCATCTCTGGCTGATGTGTCCAGGAGCGGGACCAGCACTTGGATCTCCCCTCTTTACAGGGGCAGAGCTGCATTTCACCACTTTCTCTCAGGGTTTGTGTTTTCAGTACTTGAGCAGGTGCTAAAAAGCACCCAAAATTGTTTACTTCCCTGGTGTGTGATTTTTCCTGTATTTAGACAAAACTGGACACTAGAAACATTACCCACTTGTTGTTCACATTACCTCCAGTGAAGCTGCAGGACATTGTAAAACCTGGAGCATACATGGCAGCAAATCCACGAGCTGACGTCATGCAGAGCATCCTAACTCCTCACTGCTTTCCTTCTGAGGGGTGAGGCGAGACACACTTGTCAGCAATAATTTCCTGAGTGATTTTTAAAGGCCCGTGACTCCCTCCCTTATTAGTTTTAATAAAGAGTCACTGCTCCCTAAGCTCGCTCAGGAAATTATTACCCATCAGCAAGACAAAAGACAAACATGTGAGATATTGACAGCAGCAGAGTGAGCCCCTCCTGATGCCTGTTAAGTGTTGCCTTTTTTCTACTGCCGACCTGAAGTTAGGTTCTTTTTGAGCATCAGTGCTCTGCCAAGCCCTGTGAGCTCACATCAGACCTCAGAATAACAGAATGGTTTGGGTGGGAAGGCACTCTAAAGATCATCCAGTTCCACCCCCCTGCCTTGGGCAGGGTCATCTTCCACTATCCCAGACTGCTCCCAGCTCTGTGCAGCCTGGCCTGGAGCACTTCCCTTGCCCTGGGCACTCTGTGCTGATGGGAATCCCACACACAGCCCCAGTGATGAGTGCTGGTGTGTAACCAACAACTCGTGCCCGTGAACTGCCGCAGGACGTGCTCCAGCCAGCACACGCTGGGCTTGTCCCTGGCCCTTCCTGCAGGCTCATCCCTCCAGGAGTCTGGGGCAAGGACAGGAGTGGGGTGGGCAGCCCATAGGAGGGGATAGTCTTGTGCTGGGAATGGGAACAGCAGCAGGGTGCGGTGCCCGTGGTGCTGGCAGGGGACCTGAAGAGCAGCTCTTCATCTGGGCTCAGGGCTTGGCACCATCAGCCAGCTCCGTGGAACCACAGAACCATGCAGTGGTTTGGGCTGGAAAAGCTCAGCCAGACCAGTGGGTCCAGCCACTCCCCCAGCCCTGCCAAGACCACCAGTAACCCGTGTCCCCAGCAGTGGGGACTGTGCCAGGCAGCTTCTACAGCAGGAGTACTCCTGATAAATACCAGGCTGGTCAAAAATGCCCTTCTAGGAAATAGTAAAATCCACCAGTTTGCTCTAGTGGACATGGCCAGCTAGGGTGCTGAGGACACATCCCCAGGACCCTACTGGGGAGCCTGGCTGGGAGCTGGTGACACCTGTGGTTACACAGCTGGTGCCACAGCGCTGGGGTTTAACACAACACAACTGACTCCCAGCATTTCGTGAAATTCAGATTTCCTACCTGTCAGCTTGGGAAAAATGTGGTCATAATGCTGAGATCCCAGTGTTTGGAGGGGAAGGAGGGGGATGGGAATGATTCGGATTTGGGGAACAGAGGCTGAACATGCAGCTGTGTGTGGTCAAGCTGCTATTGATGCTTGAGAGTTTCCAATTGCTGGTAATGGACTGGGGAAAAAGGATAATGTGTTTGATCGATCAGCATGGACAAATTTCATTTAGGGGATCAATAGCAGTTTATACTTGACAGAGCAGAGGGACCACATTTATTTTTCCCTTTGATTGAATAAATGTTTTCAATGAAAGTGCAGATGTACAGCAATCCTCCCCATTCCTTCACCGGAGGCACAGCTCCATGCCCGGTGTTACTGCAGGCAAAGTGTGTTTAAAAGGAGCCCTCGGTGCCGTGGAGAGCCAGGGGCTGCTGCTGCCACACGGAACTGACGGGCACTGACTAAAACAGAGGGCATGGAAAGGGCAGGGGCTGGCTTTCCTGACTCCCAGAGCTGTGAAACACCAAAACCAGACATCACTTGGGCATATTTTTCTAGGGTGGGGAGAAAAGGGAAGATTTTTTTTCTGAGCTGTTTTTTCCCCCTTTTCTGTATCAAGCACAATTCCTTTGAGCCTGTGAGAAGACATGTGGGAGTGCAAACACGCTGAGAAAGCAGCCACAGCTCCACGAGCACGCATCACCTGCGCTCGCAGGCAGCCAGGGCGTCTCCAGGCTCTCCCGTGGCACATCAGGGAGCAGTGGTCAGGCCAGGGGCTGCCAGGGCAGGGTGGCTGGGCCACGGGCACTGCGCTGTCCCTGCACAGCTGTGGGGCCTGGGCAGCTCTGGCTTCTCCCCTTGGCACAGCCCCACTGCCCACGGGAAGCTGTGGGTGTGAACTGCCACGTGGTGTTCCAGGAGTACCCCTGAGCCAGGGGTGGTTAAATCCTGTCCTTCCTTATCATCAGTGTTGACTTTGGCTTTCCTGCTCCAGGCGCTTCTCATCCCCCTCCATGGTTTGGGTTTGCTCCATCACACCAGAGGAAGACTTGCAGGAACTGGCTTTTTTGGACTATTTTAGGGCTGTTGCAGGGTGCTGGCTCGGCAAGCAGCCCCTGCTGTCCGAGCACCACAGCCACACGGGGCTCCAGCAGCAGCTGCTCCTGCAGGGGCTCTTGGGTCTGGGTGTGTTTCGTTTGGAGCACAGAATTCCCTCCCGTTTCGTTGTTGTGTTTTACAAACCCTCTCGAAGAGAGGCTTAAAATCAAATTTGGCTGGTGGCAGATCGTAATTAAGTTCCAGATGACGCAGATGATAACTTTCCCTTGCAATATGGAGCAAATGCCAATAATAAATGCAGCCAGTTCCGAGCCCCAGATGCATCGGCTCGCGTCGTTAGCTGCCTTGCTCACCAAGGCGAGGGAGCTGAGGGAGCAGGAAGCCTGTTCCAGACAGGGATCACTGGCCCGACGACTGTTTTAGGCAGGCAGCTTGGAATAGTTTAAAATGCATATTGTCTGTGTAGGTTTCAATAAGGCAAATGCCAGGCACGGGCGCCGCGGGGCCCCGGCGTGTCAGATGATTAAGTCTTCAAGACTCGCAGCCACGGGGTCGTTATCGACGGCACTTCCAGGTCGTGGTGTGCACTGCAGAGTTAGAGGCAGTGGTTGACCTTCTGACAGCACTGCAGGCTGGCAGGGCTGCGGAAAACATAAATAACCATTTCTAATTTGTTTTTGCGAGGGGTATTTATTTAAAAATGCAAATATATTATAACATATGTGACTTAAGGATGTTCAGATGGGAAAGCAGAACGCATTTCCTCCCCGTTCTTTTTCCCCAGTGGCTTTCCAAATGAAATGCTTAATGGGGGAAAAGGGAAGAGACGGAATAAATAATAATAATGATGAAGATCGCTTACCTCGTTCTCTTTACGATTGTCTAGTACCTTTTTGTCAATGGCATGCTCTATGCAAAGAGTCTTCTCGTGGTTGAATTAAGCTTGTGATATTAATAAAGAAAACACTTGGTAAATGGCTTGTCAGCTTTGTTTCATCCCGTGCCTGATGCCTAGCATGGAGATAATGCATCTATGACCTTATTTTATACATAGTGAACTGCAGTGCACACAGAATTGGGAAGATTTCAGGAGTCTTTTCTTTTCCCTTGAATAAATTGTAAAACCAGACCTTTTAAAATCCTGCCTATTGCACTTCGTGGTGACCTGACTTCAATGCAGAAGCCACTGGTTGACTTTATTTTTATCCTTACAGGAAAAATAGTTGTTTATAAAACTCAACAAGAATAAAACAATATGCTTCAGGATTATAAACAGCATTTGAAAAGGATTGGAGATTACACACTCTGGCCTGAAAGACTACAGGGCAAAATTCTTCATCTTCATCCAGTTAAATGAGGAGTTTTGATAAAGGAAGGACAGTCAGAGCTTCAGGATGTGGCCAATAATAACTCAATAAATCAGCAGTGATGCGATCTGATGGTGTTCAGCTTCCTTTCAACACATAATCAGTGAGCACTTAATTGTTAGAAGTTGTGCAATTACAGCACAGCCGTGCGGGGCTGCGCGTTCCCTATCACCCTCATTTCCTGTATTTGTGGTGTCGGGGCTTTCATCAGGAGCTGGGATCAAACTGCTGCTCATCAAACGAGCCGGGAGGCTGAGGCACATTTCTGAGGCGTCATCTGAAGGGATGCAGGGTCCTTAATGCACTGAGCAGGGAAACAAAAGTACAGCTATTTCTGTGTGCATTTGTGTGGCTGTTTGGAAAGCTGATCCCGCAGTTGCCAGAACTAAATGCACCAGATGAAAGGATCAGGTGAATTAATGCAGCAAAATTGATGATGGTTGGATTAGATGATCCCACAGCTCTTCCAGCCCTGATGATTCTGTGAAAATAACAGGGGGATCACAGGCAGAACAGTGCTGCCTGTGCCTGGAGATGTGCGAGCTGTACACACCGCACTCCACTCCACCTGGGCAAGCCACCTTTCTCCTCAGATGGAGAAGGTGCATCCCCATGGCCACAGAAATGGGATTTGTGCTAGATTTGGGCAGGGCCAGGTGGTTGCTTGTCAGGTGAACAACAGGGCTGACAGAACAAAGCCAACATGAGTGGCAGGTGGGGGGGTTTAACTGCAGCTGGCAACTGAGCCCCCCAGCCACTCACTCACCTCCCGGTAGGATGGGCAGAGAATTGGGAGAGTAAAAGTGAGAAAATTTTGGGTTGAGATAAAACTCAGTGTAATGGGACAAAAAAAGGATGATAATAGTAATGATAATGGTAAAAGAATTAAAATAAATGAAACAAGTGATGCACAACACAGTTGCTCACCATTCACTGACTGAAGCCCAGCAGATCCAGAGCAGTGGCTCCCAGCCTGTTTTCCCCCCAGTTTATCCACTAAGCGTGATGCTCTATGGTGTGAAACATCCTTTTTCCAGCTGAGGTTGGCTGTCCCAGATGGGCCCTGTCCCAGCTCCTTGTGCCCCACAGCCCACTTGCGGGAGGTCATGAGAACCTGAAAAGTCCTTTGCTTGGTGTAAATATTCCTTAACCACAACTGAAACCATCACTGTGTTACCAACGTTCTTCTCATGATAAATCCCAAACCCACCCCTGTACCAGCTCCTGGGAAGAAAGCTAACTCCATCCCAGCCAAAATGAGGAGAGCAGGACGCTGTGCTGGCTGGGCCCTGCCCTTGCAGGAGCTGTGTTTTCCCCCAGGTGTGGAGGAGAGCCTGCTGCAGGCGCTGGGAAGCGCTGGCTCCGTCCCCGTGTACCAGTGGGCTCACTGTGCTCGTGGAAGCTTTGTTCCTGCAGCAGATGGTGTGCTGTTCCAGAGTATCCATTCTCATTTCTGGCCCAATTTCCTCTCTGGTTTTGGGTGATGTTTTTCCATGTTCACCAGGGCAGTCAGAGCTCGCTGTCTCTGACACCTGTTCAGGTTGTGTCTCTGATGAGCCGGGGAGAGGAGAGGTGATCCTGCTGCCTCCTCTCAGTCACACGAGGTCACGTCCAGGAGGGAATGCTGCCAGGAGGGAGCAGCCAGCACGACACCAGGCACACAGCACAGCTCTGGGAACAAATCCTCCCCGGTGCTTGCCAGCGTGTCCCTGTTTCCCCGAGGGCATTGCACCCCTCTGGAGCAGGTGCAGTACCTGCAGTGTGTGTGGTGTGAAGGTGACCGGACACAGGACAGGGTGAGACCTGCCCTGGTCACCATCTGCTGGTGGTGTGGAGAACAGGGAAAGCTATCCCAGCCTCAGGAACTGAGTCCTGCTGATAGCAGGGCTTGCCCAGCCACCCTTGCTGGAAGCCTGTCCTGCAGGGATCTGAAATACAAAACCATCACGTGTCTGAGCAGTGAGGGCTGGCTCACCGACCTCGGGAGCCGCTTGCCCACAGGCGCTGTGGCTGCCCCATGAGGTGGGAAGCAGGCTGAATCTCTTGCTTTGTTGCACAAGAAAAATCCTGCATTTTGCTGGTGTTATGAATTAGCAGAAATTAAAGAATAGGGCTGTGCACACATCGCTTGGAAATTGTTTACAGCAAATAATGAAGCAAGGCAAGAGCGTAGCCAGGGGCCGGGGTCTGGAGACGCTGTATCGCATTATTAATTAAAATACAAGTCAGCTCTTTCCAGCGCCTGTAGCCCGTGGGTATCCAATGTGCTCCACTTGATTGAATCAGGTACTGGCAGCACAGGCATTTTTTATTTTGTGCTGGAAGGGATAACAAAAATGTAAAGCTGTTTTCTGATACTTCATTTGAAAAAATATTATTTTGGAATGAAAGCGCAGCAGCTGCAGCAGCTGGACAGGAATAACACATGTACCTCTGCTCTGGAATTTGAGCACAGTGGCTGCCTCCTCGGCAGCTCCCCAGCCAGCAGCCAGTTCCACAGCCATGGGAGGCAGCAGGCCCTGGCCTGGGGAGAGGAATTCATCCCAGCAGGATTTTTTTTTTATCCCCTTATAAAGAGATTTTCCCCCTTCTGGTGCGGAAGAGTCAGCGAATGGCCAAAATCAGAGAACGGCTTGGGCTGGAAGGGGCCTTAATGATCACCTAGTCCAGTCCCCTGCCATGGGCAGGGACACCTTCCATTAGACCAGGTTGCTCCAAGTCTCTCATTGCTCAAACCAGTTCATGTTTGGCCCATTCCCAAAGGTCACATGCCATTTTGTTACTCTGTTTTACAGGAGAAAAAAAAATTACCTTTTTTGTCTATTTTCAAGATAATAAAAGGAACAAATATTTTTCCTGCTTTAAACAAGCAAGCACAAACCCGAATCTCTGAAGGAGCAGCAGCAGCAGAATCATCCTGATGTTTGAGGGCTGGCAGAGGGAGGACAGAGCCTTTCTCTGCCTGAAGCAGGTTTGGTTCACAGCCCCCATCACGGGGCAGAGATGGGGTGCCCAACCTCCCCCTGCCAGATCAGAGCCACAGTAGCTTCTGGCACCAGGAAAATAGCTTTTCCCTCATGGAAAACTGAGGTTTTATTTTTTCCCCATGAATAGGAGGAAACAGAATTACTGCATCTGAATTTCCTCTGCAGCTGCTGTCCCCACCCAGGTGACAGGGATGCTCAGCCTGGGGGATGGCAAAGCTCCTGGGGTGCCTTGGCTGCGCTGGTGTCAGCAGCCTCCAACCCTTCCCAGAACCTCTGGGTTTGAGCTCTTTTCCTGCAATAAAGGTGCAGAATCCCCCCGTGAGGGGACACCTCAGCCCCAACCATGCTGCTTAGTCCCAGGTCCAAGGACCAATTCACAGCCTGTCTGCCAGGCTAAGCAAGGACATCTCCAAGGGCTCTGAGCACACATGAGACTTCCTGCCACAATTCCCTTTGTCTCAATAGTCTGAAATACTCTCATATTTTAATATTGTTTATTTTATTGCTCTACTATCAATATTTATAATTAGGTATACAGGAAAGGCACACCGAATGGGTGATGCCTCAACTTGGCATCGCTGGAGTAACCTCAAGTTACGGAATTTCCTGACTTCTAAATGCTTGATCTTGCAACATGAACATTGCACCAACACAGAGGGGGTTTGCATTTAATTTTATAAATGCCAGGGGGGAAATAAGCTATTTCTCTGCTGCCCAGACCTGAAATCCATGCTCAAGTGCACATCGGGTCAGCCCCTAACCAGCTGCAAGCACACAAGCCAAGTTATTGGATTTCCGGATGATGAATAGAGATCAGGAAATGCACCTGCCTGGCTGCAGGGGGATTTGCATGAAAATGAAGATTCCATACACCTGCATATGTGAAATATTGATGAACAGGATCGAAGGTACGAGTGCAAACCCCATGTGCCGGCTTCCTGAGGGAGCACTGCAGAGCTGCTCGGAGCCCGGCTCTCCCTCCGCGGGAGCAGAGCAAGAGGGGAGCTGGTGTCCAGGCCCTCATTACTGATTCCATTTCCTGGCACAGAAATCCGCCGGACAGTTCAGCCCTCGCCGGTCAGGGGGATGGGGATGGGGCTGGTGAGTGCTCTAATCCCGCTTGTCTTCTGCGCCGCATCCCGAAGGCTGCAGCTGTGGGAGAGCTGAGCAGCAGGATGCCAGGGCAGCGGAGGGCAGTGCAGGCATCCCGGAGCAGCCCCGCGTCCCGGGAGCGCTGCACTGCCCGACTCTTACCCCGGGAACCCTGCACGGCCCTCATCCCAGGAACCTCAGCCCCGCGTCCCGGGAGCGCTGCACTGCCCGACTCTCACCCCGGGAACCCTGCACCGCCCTCATCCCAGGAACCTCAGCCCCGCGTCCCGGGAGCGCTGCACCGCCGCGGCTGCGGCTCCTCCGTGCCCGGCTCCGAGCCCGGCGCACTCAGGGGGCTCTGCAGGTCAGGCAGCAATGGGCCGTGTTCCGCAGCCCTTCCAAGGCCTCCCCACTCACACCTCCGTGATTTGCGTGGCTGTGTGGGAGCGGGACTCGGGCAGAGGGGCAGAGTGCAGCCCCCGTGCCCCGCTGCGCTCCCCGGTGCCTCCAGCTGGGCACCAGCCCCTGGGCTGGGACTGGGGAGGAGAAGGGAGGTCTGGAGCCCCCCAACCCTGGGAGTCAGCGGAGAGCAGTGGGACCGGCCCGGCAGGCAGGAGAGCCAGCCCTGGGAGGCTTTAATGGTGGGGGCTAATTAATCAGCAGGTGCTAATGAGCGATGCCAGTCGCCGTCCCCGGAGCCCTGCGCTGGGCACACAGCCTTGGCTGGGCACGGCCGGCTCCATCCACACCTCACGGGTACCGGGACGCGCGTCCCTCCGTGCCGGGCTCCGCAGGGCAGCCGCGTCCCCAGCCCGGAGCCGGGGCAGCAGAGCTCCGCCTCGCAGCAGGCTGCGGTGTCTGCTGCACGATGGCATTGCCTTGGAGCAAGCCCTTCCCAATCGAGCTCGCTCACACCCCCAGGGATGTTGTTCCAGGTGTTAATTATCTTTAATTTTCTCCACATAATAAACTCGTGCATGTGCCACCGGCCTGGCCTGGCATTTGCTGCTCTTCCAGGGCTCTCAGTCTGATGGAAGAAAGAGACATTTAACTTCTGGAGATGTTAAAGTCCCTTTGGAATTCCCTGATGCTGCCCGAATATTCTGGGTTGCACTATCCCCTCAGCCCTCTGAGTTCCCAGCCCTACAACACCTCCACTCTTTCCCAGCATCCCAGCAGATTTGGGTGCTGCTTTCCAGGATGTTCCAGTATCCAGAGGGCAGCCACGGACCCCGTGAGCCCGGGGGCTGGGGGCTGGTGCTGCTGCCACTCTGAGCGACCAAGTGCACGGAGCTGCTCCGTGGTGGCTCTCCTCTCCCTGCTAATATTGCTTGGATTGAAGTGTTTTTCCACCCAAAAGGGGAATGTTTCCAAGTAGATTTCTCACAGGTTTTATATTCCCTTTAATTTAGGAAAACATATATAAATAGCAGAAGGTACATTCCGTGTGTACACAACCACTTCCCAGTGGCTTTGTTGTTGTGTGTGAGAGGAACAGAATGTATTGGTGGTAGTTCCAGCCTGCTGGAACCTTGGGGAGCAAGGCAAGAACTGCTGTGGCTGCTGAGCCTTGGGCTGTGCACACAGGGGTGAGGGACAGCGGCTGGGGCTGGGCTCCCAGGTTCTGCTGTGGATGGAGGGTGGGAGATGCCCCATGGAGCTGGTCACTCCACACTCCCTGTGGCTGGAGAGAGGGTGAGGGGCTGTGGGCTGAGGGGGCCCATAAAAGAATCACAATTAATAAGCATTATTTTTAAATGAGGAGGGATCTTTCCTGCATCAGAGCAGCCTCATGCCATGGCAACCAAGCCTTTCCCATGGCCCAGTGCTGCAGTGCTGCTTGCCAGGAGTGACCACTGCATTTCCAAGGGTGGGTGGCACGGCAATGCCAGGGTGTGGCAGTGCCAGGGTGCCAGTGGCAGCATCCCGTGTGTCACTCGGTACCACGCTCCCTTTGGCCTCCTCCTCTCCCTGGAGATGCCCCAGCCCCCACTCCCCGGGCACTGTGTGCTCCCCTGGGCGTGGGGGCTCCCCTGGCTCCCCAGCCCTCCGTGCTGGAAGGGGTCAGCACCTCCCGACTCTGCAGCTTCCATGGGGAGGATGAGAACTGTGGGGATTCCTGGCAGGAATGAGAGCATGCCTTGTAAAGGGACCTTCTGAAACAGCTGGCTGGCAAATACCAGTGATAACTGTTTTAATTCATCTCCTCTGACATGAATAGGAACTTTCCCTTACAACTGAATATAAATAGAAGTTGGTCATAGCATTACTATATGAATAAATGAATTAATCAATCAATGACAAAAACACACTATGTAATCAAAAGATTTTTCATGTTAAGATTAATTTAGTGTAATACACACCTAAATATTACATAAGCCCCCTTGACATTGAATTATAGGGCTGGTGGTGGGAAGGGAGTGGGCTGTGAGGCGCGGGAAGGTGGCACAGAGCTGGGGAAGGGGGTCCCACCTTGGCAGCCAGGGCACAGGAGGTGCTGCACCCCTGCTCCCCAGGCAGTCCTTGTCCCTGAGGGGCTGAGGGCCCGGCCTGGCACACCTTGTTCTCCCAGCACCAGGGTGGCCTGGGGCACAAGCAGGGGGTCCTTTTCTCCTGTTCTGTAAGGACAGGTGTTTGTAGAATCACAGAGTCCCAGACTGGTTTGGGCTGGAAGGGACCTTAAAGCTCATCCAGTTCCACCCCCTGCCATGGGCACGGACACCTTCCACTATCCCAGGTTGCTCCAAGCCACATCCAACCTGGCCTGGGACACTGCCAGGGGTAACCTGTGTCATGGCCTCACCACCCTCATATGGAAAAATTTCTTCCCAAGATCCCATCCAGCCCTGCCCTCTGGCACTGGGAAGCCATTCCCTGTGTCCTGTCCTTCCAGCCCTTGTCCCCAGTCCCTCTCCAGCTCTCCTGGAGCCCCTTCAGGCCCTGCCAGGGGCTCTGAGCTCTCCCTGGATCCTTCCCTTCTCCAGGTGAGCATTCCCAGCTCTCCCAGCCCGGCTCCAGAGCAGAGCATCTTGGAGCATCTCTGTGGCCTCCTCTGGACTGGCTCCAGCAGCTCCACACCCTGCTGTACCCCAGAGCTGGAGGCAGCTCTGCAGGTGGGGTCTCACTTGAGCAGGGCAGACAGGCAGAAACTGCCCCCCCCCCCACTGTGTGCTGTTTTGTTTTCAATATATTTTCTTAATCATACATATTTTCCCCTGTTTTTTCCATGGATGTTTCAGGTGGAGTAAAGGATAAATCATATTTTAATTTCTACTGCAGGCAAGAGCCACAGGTTTTGGACTTTTCCCTTTCAAGCCCACGGAAAGCTGAGCATTCCTGTGGCATCGGGCACTTCCCCTCCTCAGGGAGGGGTGGCAGCTGAGGCTCTGCTCCTTCCAGAACTGACGTGTAAGGCTTCACCTGCACAAGTTAATTAATCTAATGAGGCAACTTCTCTCGATATGTTACATGTTCTGTGTGCTTTTTCCCAGCAAACGATCACACCTCGTAAAAATATAATCTCCATTCTTCACTTGAAGTTACGCCTGGAAGTGGAGGTTGGAGAAATTCAGCCTCGATAGAAAATGTGATTTCCCAGCAGTGAGCATAATGAAACATATGGAGCTGCTCCCGGGGAGGCAGCACAGCCCCGGGGCTCAGTCACGGCTGCGGGATGGTTCCAGGGTCTGCCTGCACTCGGGGCTGGACGCTGGGCACGGCCCCGCTGCCTCCTGCTCGGGCTCATCCCGGCTGATGCTCCCCGTGGGTGTGCCCCGAGGAACGCGCAGCAGGTAAGGGCTTGGCTCTGCCTGCTCTCGGGGTTACACCGGCACCCCTCTGGGCAGCAGGGAGAGAGCTGCCCTGCTCCTGCGTGTCCGGTGAGACCGGGAAAGCCCCTTATCCTTCGGGATGAGATCAGAAAAACGTCCCCGGGGCTGTGCAGGGCGGTGTCACGGAGAGCTGCTCCATGGGAGAGCTGCTCCATGGGAGAGCTGCTCCATGGGAATGCTGCTCCATGGGAGAGCTGCTCCATGGGAGAGCTGCTCCATGGGAATGCTGCTCCATGGGAGAGCTGATCCATGGGAATGCTGCTCCATGGGAATGCTGATCCATGGGAATGCTGCTCCATGGGAGAGCTGCTCCATGGGAGAGCTGCTCCATGGGAATGCTGCTCCATGGGAGAGCTGCTCCATGGGAATGCTGCTCCATGGGAATGCTGCTCCATGGGAGAGTTGCTCCATGGGAATGCTGCTCCATGGGAGAGCTGCTCCATGGGAATGCTGCTCCATGGGAATGCTGCTCCATGGGAATGCTGCTCCGTGTGCCCCAGCCCATGGGCAGCAGGCACAGCTGGCATCACTGGCTGGGGTCCAGCTGACTCTGCCTGAGCCCAGCCATGCACGGACTGAGGGCTGTGCCTCACTGCCTGCTCACCCCACAGATCTGTGACCCACACGGATCTGTGACCCGCACGGATCTGTGACCCACACGGATCTGTGACCCACATGGATCTGTGACCCACAGGGATCTGTGACCTGCATGGATCTGTGACCCACAGGGATCTGTGACCCACAGGGATCTGTGACCTGCATGGATCTGTGACCTGCACGGATCTGTGACCCACAGGGATCTGTGACCCACACGGATCTGTGACCCACAGGGATCTGTGACCTGCATGGATCTGTGACCCACACGGGTCCCTGACCTGCCTGTCCCAGGACATCCAGGCAATTCCAGCTTGCTGAAGGGACTGGGGAGCAGTGAAAAGTGCCGTGGGGTTTATTTGCTCAGTGCTGGCAAGATGACACCGTCAGGGGAAGAACCTTTTGATTTTGCATTTATGTTGTCTATTGATTTCCTTTAAAGCACTGACATGGGCTATTGCTAATGCCTGTCTAGTTAATACTTAATGGCAACTGCACTCTCCCAGCTCAGGAGTGGCTATATAATAAACACCAGGAAACATTTCCCTCTACATCTAAAGCTTTCTTTTCTTTTTCTTTATTTCTAATCCAAATTTGCACAGATCTCAGCTGATAAAATGGAGGTATGAGGATCAGATCTGCTGCCCCAAGAGGCTCTTGCCAGGGAGGCTGAGGTTAGACTTGCTCTGGTGGTGCTGCAGGAGACAGGGCCATCGCATTGGGCAATTTTTTTTTGTGAAAAATTTCTCCACAGGATTATCTGCATCAGGACCGAAAGGGGAGACAAGATTTCCATGTGCCCAAAAGCATCCGGCCAGTGAGAGCATCCCGCAGGAAAAGGAAGGTCGCTGCAGCAGCGCTCTGGGGTCCAGGACACTGATTTTGGAAAGGGGGTGATGCTGGCACAGCCCCTGCCCCCACCCAGTGCCTGGCTGCTGGTCAGCATGGGAGAAGGGTGTGAGGGAGATGATGGCCGGGGATGAAGGCAGGACTGCACCCCCTGCAGAGCACTTGTCTGGGCTGGGCTGAGGAATCAGTCTCCATGCAGGGCTTCCTTCAGTGAGATCCACGGCTCCGCATGAAACTGAAACTTTCCTCTTTCTGCCTGGTGGATTTGTCAGCCCCTTTTGGGTTTATGTGAAATGCTCTGTTCCGTTTGCAACCTGCTGCTGCTAAAGTTTTTTAACTTTTTATGACATGAGGAATTTTGGACGGAAACAGGTGGACACGGGATGTGGGAAAGGAGCTGAAATGAAAGTGTTTGATGCTGGGAGAGCAGGAATGCACAGTTAATGCCATGGAAAGATGGAATTAGAGCAGCCAGGAGGGGGAGGAAGTGCTCTTTACTAGGGGATGGAGACGGAGGAGGACTCAGTGGCTGAGTCTAGCACAGTGGGAGCAGCAGGATCTACGGGGTCTGGGGCCGAGGGATGAGCTGCCCCTGCTCAGGGAGCGGAATCAGGATCGCTGGGGGCACCCAGTGACTCATCAGCTCCCCAGGGCCGACACCATCCGACTGCTCAGATGAGGATGAACCTCCCCCGGTCCCACTCCTGCCCCCTGGGATCCTGCTCGGCTGCTGCAGTGTTGTCACTGCTCGGCTCCCGTTCTTCAGTGACATGTCAAGGGACAGGTCCCACTGCAGCAGCCCAGACCTCACAGTACCATCCTGGGACTTGAGAGACCCTGAGAGACCTGGACAACTTAGAATCACAGAATATGCTGAGTTGAAAGGGACCCCTATGATCGCTGATCCGACTGCTGGTGCTGCACAGGCCAGCCCAGCAATCGCACCCTGTGCCCGAGGGCATTGTCCAAATGCTCCTGGAGCTGCGGCAGCCTCGGGCCATGACATTTCCCTGCAGAGCCTGTCCAGTGCCTGACCACCCTCTGGGGGAAGAACGCTTCCCTGAGATCCATCCCAAACCTCTCCTGACTCAGGTCCAGCCATATCCTCGAGTCCTGTCACCAGTCACGGGAGTGAAGAGATGGGAACCTGCTCCTCCACCGCCCCTCGGGAGGAATCGGGAATGGTTTGGGTTGGGAGGGACCTTAAAGCTCATCCCATTCCACCTTCTGCCATGGGCAGGGACACCTCCCACTACCGCGGTTATTCCCAGCACAGCCATAGTGCTGCTGCACTCCTGGTGCATTCCCAGACATCCCTCGGGTGCGTGTGACAGGCACAGGGACACAGGGATTGCTCCTTTGCAAAGGTGAGGCAAAGCCTGGGTCCTTGTCCCTCCATGTGCTGGGCTGCAGGTGCAGAGCAGGGCACTGGAAATGCAGGGCTCTACTTTGCACCTGCAGGAGGAACCAGCCTTGTTCCTTTGCAAATCTTCCCCATAATGAGAAACATATGTCAGAGAACATGATTTTCCACAAACCAAGCATTTGCTGCACAGTTTACGGTTAAGTCTGTATGTAGTCACAGCTGTCATGGGAATTATGGGTTCCTTGATTTTCATAATTAAAAAGAGAGAGGAGAAAAGAGGGGGAAAGGAAGCAGGAGCCCAGAGCGGGGTTCTGTGGGCACTGCCCGCCTTGCGCAGTGGGAGGGAGAAATCCTCCCGCTGGAAATTCACTGAGATATTCCTTGTACTGGCAGGTTATGCAGGAAACACCGTCTGCCTGGTTCAGTGGTTAATTAAATAAAAGATATTCCAAATAAAAAAAAATAGATTCTGGGTTGGGGCTCTGGGGAAATCATTTCTGACTCGTGACCTCTCTTAACCTGGATAAGGTTCAGGCAGGAGATGTCAGGGCGTGAAGCACGGTAAACACCCGTGAGCATGTACAATTACAGGTTTATTAAAGGGAAACAAGGACCGCACGATAAATGGGGGAAAATGTTTTATGGACACAGTGAACTGGCGTTTCCAGAGAGAGACAAAGCGGTTTTGGAAGGGGCTGTGCTCCCCGAGCTCCAGCCAAGCTGTCCCCCGGGAGGAAGGTGTGGGAGCACTCTGCCAGCGCCAGGGATGTGCTACCTGGGCACGGCAGAGCCGCCCGCCACTCCCACAGCATTCCCACAATTACAGCTCCGCCTAATTAATAGTGTTTTCATGAAGGGCATTTCCCTTGCACTGGGAAACAAGTGCAGTCACACTGCCTGTATATCAATCCGAATACAAGTCACCTGGGGAATAAAGCAAAGATGTAATTGAGGAGCCGCTATTTATCACCCTGCCCAGGATCACCGAGCGCACGGCGCTGGCACTCGTGACACTCGTGCTGCTCTCCAGAACTTGCCTCGCTGCCATCAGATACATTTTTTTAAAGGAAATAAAACACCCAACTACTTTCCAAAGTCTCTTTGACTTTCAGTCATGAGCGTATTGCTTATTAGCGAGATGGATTTATAGGTAAAGCGCTCAGCTTTTACAATCACCCTTTTATAGGCAGATGCCATCAGGTTTGAAGAGTGGTGACATTAACCGTCAGCTTCCAGTAGAAATCCAGGCGCAGAAATGTAAATAACCGCTGGGTTTTAATATGTAATTAGCGATGCCAAGCCCCAGTTACAATATTTAATTACCAAACCGGGCCTGTTTCCCCGGACTATCCCAAAGCGGAGCCGCTGACCCGGCATCCCGCGCCCTCCCCGCGCGGCTCGGGAGCTCCGGCACGACCGGGGCTGCGCACATTTGTGCAATTGGATCAAGAACCCGAGAGTCACATCCTAAATCCTGTCTGTTTGCGGGGATTAGCCTGTTCTGCTAACTCACTGAGGTAGGAATTTTAGCTATTCGACCGGTCTTCCCGGCTGCATCCTGAGGGAAATCAAGCGGCATCTCTGCCGCTTGTGCGCGCCGGCAGCCGGCTCCGGCACCGCTCCACCGGCAGGTACGGGCTGCTGCTGCTGCTGCTGCTGTTGTTGCTGCTGCTGCTGCAGCTTCTCCTGCTGCTGCTCCTCCTGCTGCTGCTCGGGAACACGGCGCAAGGGGAGAGAGGGGAAAGCTGCAAATTTGGCTTCCCGCGGCCCAATTACAGGGAGATTAGCAAGTGCATTTTCCCCTCTTTAATAAGTAGAAGTTCACCTCCCCTCCTCCGGCCACATGACTTAGAGTTTCATGAGATCTCCGGTGTCACTTCCGAAGGCTGCTGAGAAAGGAGGGAGAGGGAAGGAAAGTGAAGAATTGGACAAATAAAGGGCAAAGTGGGAAATGCTAGTGGATTTATGTGGAGCGTCCTCGGGAGGAGCTCCCCTCGGCTCCGGCACCGAGAACGGTCGGTGCTGCAGGATCGGATTTTGGGTTGCAAAAGGAGTTTTTCCTTGGATCCTTGGACCATTGCAGCCTGTAGGGATGACCGTGGGTTTTGTGTGCGCATTCCTATTGTAACTCCTGCCCCTGGGATGCTCTGTCCAGGCTGGAGCTGGACTCAGGCCTGGGACACAACAGGGAATTTCAGCCGTTCTGCTGTGCCTGTTTTTTCCGTGGCAGACCTGGCTGGCACATGCCCTGCAGGCTGCTGCTGCTCTCCCCAGGCCTCCAGGAGCTAAGTGTGATCCTGGGGTGTCCTGCAGCAGAAAAAGTGGGAGACAGGTACAGATGTGCTGGGGAGCCCCCACTGCACCCAGTGCTGCTGTCAGAGAGCTGTGACCCCTGCCCCTCGCAGAGCTGGGGTCCCCCTCACCCACCAGGCTGGGCTGGGGTCTCCTGTGGGGCATGGCCTGGATGGCAAAGGGGAGGACAGAAAAAAGGGGGCTCACACAGCTGCTCTGCCGTGGGGATGTGGCTCAGGTGCTCTCAGGTGAGCTGTGAGCTGGACACAGGTGTGGGCGGCAAGCCCAGGGTCCAGTCTGAGGGGTGTCTCTGCACCAGTATGCCCAGTAAGTCACCAGAAGGGAATGGGAATGCTACTTCTGTCTTTGACTCCATTTACCGCTGAGGACTTTTATTTTTTGACTGGGTGAGTGAAAGAGGTGTTCTGAGCACGTCATAGAAAGTGGGGAGCTGGAAGTGTAGCAAGGACAGAAGGATTTGGAACAAGAGATGTCTGTTCCTCAGCCTGCGTGGGCAGCAGAGCAGCGGCAGCGGCTGCAGGGCTGTAAATAACAGAGGGAGGAGGAGAAATTCGGCAGCGACAGCGAGAGGAGAACTGGGTGATCTCCGATGCAGCCTGGCTGAGGGCTCTGCTCCACAGCAATCTGGGTCCTGCTGGCTGGGAGCTCCAATCCCCGTCCCTGGGACTCCAGCAGCAGCTGCTGGGAGTTGAGCAGTCCTGGACACTCACTTATGCTGATAACACCTGATCAGAAGCCAGATATTGGCTGTGCCAATACAGACAAAACTCTTTTGCATTTAGAAACCCCTTTAAAAGTTGCCCCCCCATCCCGAACCGGTGGTGGGAGGTGTTCATTGTGCCACACGCATTAATTCAGCTGGCACATTACAATGTTAAACTAAATGACATTATTACAAAGCTGTGCTAAGAAGTGTTGACAGGTCCATATGGTAATTTTACAATGTATAATGAACACACAGACTCCTTTCTTGCAGAAATTTATAGTTCAAATCTATACCCAGGATATCCAGTTTTATTTCCAGAAACTTAAATTGACTTATTACGATGTAGTGAATGTATAAATTAGTTCCAGTAGTTAAACTGAAGCATTTCCCTACAGACTCAATTAGATTCATTAATCTACTGTGTAGACCTGTAAACGGTCCATTGTTCTTTTTCCCCCCAAAATGTCAAAAACTATTTCTCTAACTATAAAATATTTCCTGCAAAAACTGTTTTAAATGGTAAGAATTATTTAAGATTAGGAACCCAGATCCACAAATTATTTCAGCGCCCTTGTTCTTCTTCAAAAGAAAAATAGGGTTCAGCCCTTGCTGGATAATTTAGTGGGATGGAGGCTGAATTCACTCTTGTATTAAGCTTAAGACCTGCTGGCACCAACCAGGTCACCCTCACTCCAGGGAGCCCGTTGGCCGGGACGGGGATCCTGTGTGCTTCCAGAACCAGCAGCGCGTTGCTCTCGATGCCTGAGTGCAGCAGATGCTGCCGAGGGTCGGCTGCAGAGCTGGTGCAGCCTTGGGGACCAGCGCTGGGAGTGTGCCAGTGCACACTGGAACCTTCCGCACTCCACAGGCCCCGGCCGGTGCCGGGGGGCTGCAGAAGCCCCTCTCTGTTTGTGTACCAGAATGTCTCTGTGCAGGTCAGAGATGAAAGCACCACTTGTGTGGGGCTGGCCTGTGCTATTCTTGCCTGTGGGCACAGCTCCGGGGCCGTGGCTTCTTCCCTGTTGGTTCTGCTGAATGCAGCGCTGATTATTGCCTGCTTTGTGCAAGGGACTTGGAGCCGAGACCCAAGTGACCAACAGTGTCCTTTTGCTGGTGAGGCGTCATGGAGCTGCTCGAGCTGTGGAGTGACAATGACAGGGCCATTCCCAAAGAGAAGGGTCAGGGCAAGCCTGTGGTTCTGACACAAGAGAGGATGAGCTGGGAGGGCTGGAGCTGGGGCTGGGGAAGTGCTGGAGCACCCACCCCAGCGTGGCCTGACCCCACATCCCTGAGCACACATGGGCTCACTCCCATTTTGGAGCAGGTTGTTGAAGGGAGATTGTCCATCTGAGCACTGGCTTGGGCACAGCTTTTTTTCTTAAAGAAAACATAGCAGACCCTGTATTTTCACAGGATTGCAATAGTTCCCCTTCAGGGAAAGGTTTCCACCTGGCCTTGCTGTGCCTCCGGCTCAGGAGACCTTCTCTTCCACACTGGATGGAACCTGTGAAAATCTGTATGTGGAGCTGCTGGACAGAGGCAGGATGTTCATGGGGTTTGAGGCTACCCTGATTTGGAGGCTGTGTGGGGCTGCCGGGGGAGAGCCCAGTGCCTGGCAGGGTGGCAAGGCACGAATGTCCTGTGAGTCAGGATTTCCAGCGTGGCATTGCCAGCAGTGCTGCGCTGCGGAGCCAGGCAGAGAATGCCCACTTTGTCCGGCCCAGGGACAGCTGGGGCTCACACAGGGATGGTGCCCATGGACAGAGCAGGGCTCTGCAGGGACTGTGAGGGGCCCTGGTCCCTGTGATGTCTCCAGAGCTCCTGGTTCCTGATGTCAGACAGATCCCCCAGGACACCAGCACAGCTCCTGCACCCCTTCAGCTTTTGCAAGCTTTGGGGATCTCTGGGACCCTGTTTCCAAATTGTTCCATTTACTCGGATCAGAGTAGCCTGTTAATTAATCCATGATTCATTATTCCTGGGCTCTCAGCTCCCAGTCAGCACAGCTGAGTCCCACCAGTGTGCTCTGGTGGGACCTGGGTCCCTTTTCCTGGGACGCTGCCCGGCCTCGGTGCCCAGCCCTGCTCTGGCAGCACTTCGGTGCTGGCACCAAAGGAGCTGTAGGTGTTGGGCACACCCAGGCTCTGCCAACATAGACCTTCTGCCAATGCACAGAGCAGGGCACATCTGGGGGAGTTCGGGATCCCCAGCCTCTTGCCCAGTGTGGTGAAAATGGTGCCATTAGGGTACACAGAACCACGACGCCTCTTCTCGAACTAAAACTGTTTTCCACTGGAAAGAGCTGGAGCTGCCACTCTGAGTCACTCCCAGTATTCCTGGTGCTGAAAGAAAGTGGACATTGATGGAGAAAAGCCCAGCTGGTCAGGGAGTCCTCCTGAAAGGCACAATAGGAAGATTGTGGCAGAAGAATTTCAAATAAATAATCTGGAAAATATTTCGGATAAGTGGGAACACTGCAGCAGGGTTTTTGCTCGTTTGTTTTTGCCCTGGGAGCACCCAGAGTGAAGCAGGAGCAGCTACAGCACTGCTGGCAGGGCCGGTGGCTGCCTGGGAGCTGCTTTGCTCCGGGGTGCAGGGCACAGCCTGTTCTGGACAGCTGCCAGGGGTGAAGGGTGCAAGGCCAAGGGTGTTCTCCACCTGCTTGCTTGCAGGAGACCACGGTGACAGGCTCCAGGCTCATGGAATCAGAGAATCCCAGACTGGTTCTGGTTAGAAGGGACCTTTAAAGCTCATATCCACCCTCTGCCATGGGCTGAGACATTTTCCATTAGACCAGGTTGCTCCAAGCCCTGTCCAGCCTGGCCTTGGACACTGCCAGGTTTGGGACATCCTCAATTCACCCCTCCTCCACTCAAAAAGAGTCCCCGTGGGCAGAGTCCGTTCCAGGACTCGCTGTGGAGGAGTCTGGAGCCCTTCCAGTCAGACCCCCCCGAACTTCGGCCACGCTCCTGCTGTGTAAAAGTCGGCTGAGCTGGCCACGCCCTGACGTCAGAGACAGGACTTTATCACCGTCACCTTTATGTCAGCAAACAGATTAAACGCTCCTAATATCTCGCCTAATGGCGTTCTGTACGGCCGCGATCACACCGAGATAGGGTATTGGATACAGTTGTAAACCTTGAAGGAATAAGGGCTGCCTAAGAGAATAGCTTTTCCTAGCTAAACCACATTACAGTAGCGAGTGTAAATCACTTGTCAGTCGATGGCAAACGTACCGGTGTTATAATCGGAGGAGAAAAGGAATAAAGTGCAGATAATCTTTTTCGCCATTTTGCTGGCAGCGGCGGCGGCGGGAGACTGACAGCCCTTCGCTTGAGTGGCAGGTGTCCTTTGAAGCGCCTGTGAATCACTATCTGTGCAGACTGTTGAAATGCATATTTCCATCCTTATCGTGAAGGAATGGATGGGCAAGATAGGTGCTGTTAACATTGCAAATAGCTCCGGAATTATTCATTGTCAGCTCCGGGCAAAGAATAGGGGGAAAGTTTTATTATTCACCGTGCACAATAGCCGGATGCTTAATGATTCCCACTACCTTGGCAGGATTGTCTGCCGACTTCAGGCGCTTGCGGTGGGTGACACAGGTCTGGCCAAGTGTTAGAGCAAGATCATACAGCCCGGGCCCATTTTAATTTCTAATACATTAATCTTTCCCTCGCAGATGCACAATGAATATTCCGCAGCCCCTTGTTTGTCAGGAGCTGTCTGCCTTTCATCTATTCAGGTGGGTCCATTGACTCTGAAAGCGCGCTCAAAGGGCCTGATCAGTCAATGACAACCGCGGCACAATGACGGGGCGCCCCGCTCGCCGCTCCCCGCGCCCCGCCAGCCCGCGGACACGCTGACACCCGCTCCCCGGGGATGCCGGCCGGGCAGCGTCCCCCGGGACGCCCCGGGCCTTATCGCTCCGGCGGAGCGCGGCCGCCGGATGTATCGCGGCTCCGCAGCCGCCGACCCCGACCCCGCGCTGCCGCCGCCCGGCCCGCGCAGAATTAAAATGGATTAAGTTGGCTTAGCGCTGTTCTACAAGCAAGCTGCACGCACCGCACCATTCAGGTTTAATTTTAATCCTTTGTCTCGCCCTGCTAATTACGATTGTTTTAAGTTCATTATCCCGACGCGCACATTGTAGCTGGCGGGATCCGCGCGCTTGTAAGCGGTGTCCTCACTTTTGCAGGTAGTGACCCTTGAATTGTTAAATGATCCCGTGCCAGCGCCAAACAGCACACTCTGATCTGCGACTCACTCTCGGCTCGCCAGGTTTTCCTCCCTAATTAATTAAGTAGCAACCCCACAACGGCGGCGGGGACCAGGACCGCGGAAGCGCCCGGGGACGGGGCGGGGTGGGGTCCCGGGACCCCCGCGAGCAGCTGTGGGTTGTGTTCACCCCGATGTCACTGTTGGTATCCCCGTGTCCATCCCGGCACAAAGCTCAATCCTGGGCTTGTCAGGAGAGGGTCAGGTTGGATATCGGGAAAACGTCTTCAAGAAAATGTTTGTCCAACCCTGGCAGAGCTGCTCAGGACAGTGGTGGAGTCTCCAGGCCTGAAGGGATTTAAAAACTGTGTGGATGTGGCACCTGGGGACATGGGTTGGTGGTGGCCTGGGCAGTGCTGGGGAATAGTTGGACTCGATGGTTTGAGAGGGATTTTCCAACCTCAACCAAATCATTCAATGATTTCCTGCCGTGGCACCACTGCCCCTGTTCCCTCCCACCCTGGAGGAAAACTGCAGACCACTCAAACAAGGCAGATCCACGGGAGCAGAGGACACATCAACAACTCATCAGACAGGGGATGCTGCCCCCAGCACTCTCAGGGATACTCACATTTCTCAAAACCCTGTGCATCAAAAAGTGATCCCATTAGCTCTGGCTTTAGGATATAATCCCTGGTTGTGGAAGGTGTAGGGCAGCCACATGGGCCATGGCCTGCCACCCAGAGGGCTGCAGCACAGGGGAACTGCGAGCTGTGCCAGCCAAAAATGAGCTCACTGGTCCTGGGACTCCCCTATTGTCTCCTCTCCGTCCTTGGAGGGGGATTGCTAAACCTCCAGCATCCTCCCAGCTCTAATTTGTACATGTTTAGGCCAGAGATAACCTGTGGGCCTAACAAAGGTTAGACCAGGTTCCAGTTCTTCCTGCTGAAGGTGTGGGGCTGGATTCCTGCTCCGCTGCTGCCGGCCGGGGGACCTGGCCACGGTTCAGACCCGTGATTCCCGGAGCACGCCCGCCCCGGAATGGAAGCAATCCCGGCCATCCCGGAGCCCCAGCCCCGCCGTCCTGTGCCGCAGCCTGGGGGCTGCAGCGCCGGCTGAGCAGGAGCAGCTTTGCAGGTGGGTCTGTTCCCCTTTGGCGGTCACACCCCCGCGGTGCCGCAGGAGGCTGGCACACCCCGGAGGATGCTCCGAGCCCAGCGGGGCCGTTCCCTGAGGCTGCTGCGAGCTGGTCCCGGCGCTGGAGTATGGGAAGGGGCCTGAACTCTGCTGCTCCCCGGGTGCTCCTGGTTCACTGGATTTAAAAGTGGTTTTCTCCCTCCCGTGATCACAGCCCGATGTGGGCCCCGCTCGCACTGCCCCGACCCCAAATCCTGCGGCGCCGGGCGGTGGTGGGGCAGGCACGGGCACCCGAGGTTTGAGGCAGCCCCGGTGCCGAGCAGCGCGCCGCGGCTGGCCTGTGCTCTCAATAAAAGCTCATTAAGGAAAGATTATGAACATATAACAATACATTTTAAGTGCGCTGCAATGATCCATAAAATTGGTGTGGCTAATTAGCAGATCAAATCTCCATGAGAACTGGATCACTTTAATATCCTTGGGTAGTTTAATTCTGTAGGTATTTTACTATCCACACATGTTTAGTAAAATTAAATAACAGTATAAATGTTCAGTGGGATTAAAACAACAGTAAAATGAAACCAAACAAAATGAATTTATTTTGTTAATAGAATAACAGAGAATCCCAGTGTTGATATAACATTACACAAAATCTAGAGCAAACACAGTCTGAATCCCAGTCTCATTTCACATGTAATTAACCTTTCTCAATCAAGCTAAGCAGACCTGATACCTCCTCCACAGCGTCTGTGCACCCACGGCTCTGCCTGTGCCGGGATGAGAGGCAGGAGGCAGCGGCAGGGCAGATTTCTCCTGGCGCTGGTGAACGCTGGTCCCAGTCCAGCACCAGGGTGGCAGCGGTGGGATGGGTGCTGGTACCCCCCACTCTCCCTGGAGACATCCTGAGCCCTGGAAAGCATCTGGCAGGAGCCAGGCAGGAAAATGCTGGGAATGGTCACGACAGCTGGGAAGTTCTTGAATAGTTTAGGTCCCCCAGGGGATACATTTCTATCTGGGGAATACAGGTTTCCCCCTCTTTTTATGGTTCTTCAAAAGAGCATCCAAAGATGCTCCTGCAGGTGGTTTGAATCTGCGCTCTTCGTGCAACTCATGGAATCGAAGAATCATTAGGGCTGGAAAAGACCTCCAAGGTTATTGAGCCCAACCTTTAATTCCTTATACAAAACCCCCATCTGGAGTGAGGCATCAGAAAGAACTAGGGCTGTTATATATTTCTCTTCATTTTACTTTGATTAAATTAAAAGATCTTGAAAAAATATCAAAAACAATCAAAAACTGAAACCACCTTAGCTTTCCTCCCATACAGGACTGGTAAAAAAATTGTCACAGAATCACAGCTTATTTAGGAAATAAGTGGAATATCCCTAAAAACTTTTGAGTCCAACCACTGACCCAGAACTGCCAAGTTTTCTTTCACTTTGTTTTCGAGGGTCTCTACCTCTCAACTTAGCAATTAAATTAGCAATTGAATCTAAAAAGAGAATGAGTCTTGAAATAGGCCATCATTAGTTTTAATGTCAACAGCTACTTTTTCTGAGTAACAATTTGACATTCAGAGGCCAGTTACAATTTCAGTGAATAAATAAAATAAAATAAAACCAGATGTGAGATCCTCCTGGGAACCCTGCTCAGTGTGCGAGGGCATCGTCAGCACCCTGCTGGTGACACCAAGGTGTGCGGTGCAGTCACCACACTGGAGAGAAGGGATGGCATCCAGGGGGACCTGGGCAGGCTGGGAGAGCTGGGAATGTTCACCTGGAGAAGGGAAGGCTCTGTGAAGACTTCAGAGCCCCTTCCAGGGCCTAAAGAGACTCCAGGAGAGCTGCAGAGGGACTTGGGACACAGGGAATGGATCCCACTGCCAGAGGAAGGAATTCCTGTCTGGGAGGGTGGGCAGGCCCTGGCACAGGGTGATTTCCCAGCGCAGCTGTGGCTGCCCCTGGATCCCTGGAACTGTCCCAGGCCAGGCTGGACACTGGGGCTGGGAGCAGCCTGGGACAGTGGGAGGTGTCCCTGCTATGGCAGGGGGTGGCACTGGATGAGTTTTAAGGTCCATTCAAACCCAAACCATCCCATGGTTCTCTGGTAATTTAGAGCAATAATTACATTTTTATTCAACAGCTATGGGAAAACACTGAGTTGAATAATGACATAAAAATGAGTGTCTCAGTCCTAATAGGACATTAATCAACATATTAACTGTGTAGACAAACTGATTTGATGCTGTTACGGCTTAATTTGTCTCAAAATCATTGTTTTTTATGTATTGCATAATGTAGTTTAAAATCGGTGTTGGAGTGATGACATGTGTGAGCGTTGCAGTCCCACGGAACCGGTGCTGTGCTTTGCTCTGCTCTGGGTTCCACCATTTCAGGTGTAATTCACACCTTTCCCAGGTGCAGCTCAGCGCAGAGTCCACACTGCCGCAGCTCCGGCGTTCGGGAGCCAGCCTGGGACAAGCCTGAAATCTTCTACTTTATATCTTAGCCAGTCCAGAACACCTCTTCCTTAGCATTCCCATTTCTAAAGCCTCTGGATTAGCATATTCCATTTCTCCAGGCAGCAGCCATTGGCTCCGAAGCTGCTCGCCCCTCTTGGCACACCCTGCTCGGGTTTTGGCGGCGGGTCAGGGCGAGGATGCGGTGGCACAGCGTGGGGCCGGGAGCCCTCGGCGCTGCGAATGTCAGATGCCAGACAAACTGGATGCCGGACAAAGAGCAGCGCTGGCTGTGTCTCTGCATTTCGGGAGACAATGGTCCAGGAGGTGCTGAGGGGCTGGCGGGACACAGAACAGGCAAAGCCCTGGTGGGAGTTTGGTGGAATTCTCATAAAGGCATAAAAGCTGACTTAGTGTTGTCCCTCTGGATAGCCGTTTGCTCTGCCAGCACTCGGGGTCTTCGTTAAGGTGCTGCAAACGCATCCCAGCTGCTCAGCCCTGAGGAATTTCTCCCCCGGCGTTCTGTTCTCCCATTCCCGGTGGATGTTTGTGTCCATCTGACCTGGCACTCTGCCCCCAGGGCTGTGAGTCCCGTGTGGATGCCCCATGCTACGGTCAGATCACCTCAAGGTGTCAAGGTGGTGATTGGTAAGGATCTTGGAGGTCTTTTCCAGTCTAAATGGTTCTGTGATTCTATTCTGCAATTATCCTCTTACTTAATTCCTGTGATTTTCCTTCTTTATCTCCTTTGGTTTTCACTTTCCTATTCTCCTTCCCCCTCTTCCTTTTCCTTCATTTTCCCTTTCCCCTTTTTTCCCTTATCCAGATCCTTATCTTTATCCTTACCCTTATCCTTACTCTTATCCTTATCCTTACCCTTACCCTTATCCTTATCATTTTTTTAACCTTTTATTTCCTTTCCCTTTTCCCTTTCCCTTTTTCCTCCCCTTTCCTCCAAACACCAACACTCCCATCCCTAAGGGCACAAGGTGACACGCAGAGGTGATCTGGGGTTTGCCAGGAGTAGGACGGCGGCAGAGTCGATGGGGCTGGAGCCCCTCACTGGCTTTGTGCGACCTCCAGCCCCTGGGCACATTCCCGTCCGTCCGGGGAACCCTGGGCGGGGGGGATAGCACTGTCACGGCCATCCCTCCCCAGCCCAGGGCCGGCCCCCAGCCTCGGTGCCCGGTGCCGTGCGGGCAGGGGGCTGAGGAGGGGATGGAGGTTGCCCTCGGGTCCCTCCCTCCCCGTCACCAGGTGAGAGCCGTCCATCCCCGAGTGCCAGCACGGGAAACCCCCAGGAGGGATCTCCGAGGGCCAGAGCAAAGCAGAGCCGCTGCCTCCTGTCCCCTCCTCTCCCCGGCTCCCGGGCGGGCTGACGTGTGACAAATGCAGGCGGTGACAGAAACATGTAAATCTCCGGTGTTATCGGCACTCATCGCAGCGTCTGTCCAAGGTACACAAGTTGAAGGATGAAGTGCTGGAAGGGGTCTGTGAGCGGGCAGGTGCTGTGGGCTGGCGTGACACTCGGATTAAGACACTGACAGAGTGCACAAAACCCCATTTGGTGGCGTGACATGTCAGGGATGAAGAATCAGTCTTTGTCTGAGCCAGGCCAGGCTCCTTTCAAAAGGCCTTTTAGATCAGCTGCAGGGAAAACAAGGAGGGAAGCAGCCCATTGATTCAATACAAGCAACATGCAAAGTACATAATAATGAAAATCAAAATCCTTTCATGGCATCCGTGAGGGCAGCAAACAAAGGGAGTTAATGCAGGCTGCAGCTCCTCAACTTTTTCCTCCGAAAGTTGTTGGCGTTACAGGGCTAATTCTCCTTCCACCCGTGACTGAATTGTGTGTACTGGGCTCTTCTTTCGTTTGACAGCAAAAAGTAAATGATAGAAAACTGGATCCAACAATATGTTCTGATTATTCCTGCACTACAGAGTGCTCTCTCACCATGACAAACCGTGTTTATCCCACTAGGGAGAAAGGGGGAGGGATCCCATGGGATTTATCAGCATGTGCAGTGCCATTAAGTTAAATAGCCATGTTAGGATTTAACAAGAGCAACAATGTTTTTATTTCTCTTTTTTTCATGATTATTAAGATTTTCACTTGTAAAGTCTTAACTAAATATAGTTTTGGAACTGGAGTAACAAAAGTTATTTTGGGAACGAGTCCTGTAGCAGGGAAAGCTACTCCATCCCGCAGGCCCTCCTCCTGCCCTGCTACTGTTTCCCTCCCTGGGCTGGAATTTCTCTGTGACCTTAGAAATTCCCCTCTTTGGCTATTCTGTATATTCAGCTCTACAAACTGCAGGTCCTGCAGGGAATTTTTCCTGGCTTTCTTCATCATCTGGTCAGCTCCCACCGGTGCAGCACGGCCCCCCTGCACCCCCACCGAGCATCAGCAGGGCTTTGCTGTTCAGCTTTAATGACTTTTCAGCGGGGACAAGGGGCCGATTCCTGGCTCTTACTCCTGGCTGCCATCAAACCCACCTCGGGCAAAGGCAAAGTCAGGCCCTGACCAGTCCCAGAGGGATGCCAGAATGAGAACTTTCTTCTGCTACTCCTGCTGGGGAATCATTCGGGTTGGAAGAGCCCTCTGAGACCATTGAGTCCAACTGTTTCCCCAGCACAAGGCCACCACTGCCCCGTGTCCCCAAAGTGCCACATCCACATGGCTTTAAAGTCCCTCCGGGGATGGGGACTCCACCCCTGTCCTGGACAGCTGTGCTGGGGCTGGACAGCACTCTCAGAGGAGAAATTTTCCCTAAAATCCAACCTAAACTTTCGATGGCACAACTTGAGGCCGTTTCCTCTTTCCTGTTGCTTGTTAGGTGGGAGCAGAGACCAACTCTCACTCAGCTCCAGCCTCCAGCCAGGGAGCTGTAGTCAGTATCTTTTTGCATGTTTTTATTTGAATGATTTTATCCATTCCTACAGTTATATATTCATAAAATACTATAATAATCCCTCCAGAGCTGGTGATTCCACCACCACACACAGCCAGAGAATACTTGTGCAAGATGCTCTGACTTCTCTGTTAAGGGATCTCTTCTTCCCATAAAATTCAATGTTTTCCTTAAAATCTGGAGTTCTTTGTAATCTTCTTGCGCATGAAAACCTCGGCACCCACAGAGTCAAGTCTGACCCCAGTAAATGTCAGATGAATCACACATTTTCCTGAAACCTTTCCCACACCCAGTTTTTAAAGGAACCAGTACAGGGGGGGTGGCTGTGCCCCCGCGAGTCCCGCACTGCCGCGGGCTGTCCCTGCGGCTGGGGGTCCCCTGTTCCGGGGGTCCCAGTGCTGCCGGGATGGGCCCCGTGCGCCCAGGGCTCCCGTATTGCGGGAGGTGTCTCCGTAGGCCCGGGGAGGGGGTTCCGGGGCTCTCAGGGGGGTCCCGGTGCTGCCGGGGTGTCTGTACTGCTGGGGGGTTCGGGCGCCGGGTCCCGGTGCTGTGGGTGTCCCGGTGCCGGTGTCCCGGTGCTGTGGGGTCCTGGTGCTGTGGGGTCCCGGTGCCAGTGTCCCGGTGCTGCGGGGTCCCAGTGCCGGTGTCCCGGTGTCCCGGTGCTGTGGGGTTCCGGTGTCCCAGTGCTGTGGGTGTCCCGGTGCTGGTGTCCCGGTGCTGTGGGGTCC
>VXAC01000042.1:573279-606107 GCA_013399225.1 Rhipidura dahli
CGGGGGCTGCGGGGGCTGTCGGGGGCTGCCGGGACAGCGGGGACCCTCCGGCCCCCGCCCCGCCGGTGCCGCCCGTGTGCCGGCCCGGGACAGGAGCAGCAGCCGTGCGGGAGCCGCAGCTGCGCTCGGTGGGCACGGCAGAGAGAATTTGTCATGGGACAGAATGCCAGGATTGTTGGGGCAGGGATCTTAAAGCCCATCCCGTTCTCATTCCATGGGCAGGGACACCTCCCACTGTCCCAGGCTGCTCCCAGCCCCAGTGTCCAGCCTGGCCTTGGGCACTGCCAGGGATCCAGGGGCAGCCACAGCTGCTCTGGGAATCACCCTGTGCCAGGGCCTGCCCACCCTCACAGGGAACAATTCCTTCCCAATATTTCATCTCACCCTGGGGAAGCCATTCCCTGTGTCCTGTCCCTCCAGCCCTTGTCCCCAGTCCCTCTCCAGCTCTCCTGGAGCCCCTTCAGGCCCTGCCAGGGGCTCTGAGCTCTCCCTGGATCCTTCCTTCTCCAGGTGAGCATTCCCAGCTCTCCCATTTGACAGGGATGTAGGTTTCCCTCAGCCTGGTTTTCACCTCTGCGTACCTTGAGCCTGGCTGTTCCTCCCTGGACTCAAAGCTCGTACCCCGGCCACCTCGTATCCTCCACTGTGCCAACATCTGTCAGCCCCGAGAAAGTCTGTTTTTAAATGAATAATATCTGTCTAGCAGGTTTCAGAGTGCAGGATTTTATTTCCTTTCTCAAATATTCATTACAAATATAGATTGTGCTTTATTGGAAGTGGCCTTTAATGAACAGTATTCTTGTTTGCGTACAAGGAGCAGCTTCCAGTGCCATTCCCTGACAGTAATTGTGGGCTGAATGGAGCCAGCACAATGCCTGAGCGCCGTTAATGGCTATCCTGTGGATTGAGTGCTCCACTTTTGTCATTATCAGACTACTTTTTAAAATGCAGAAATTAGTTAGGCCAGCAAAGAGTTAATTACGTTCCTTGTGACAGGAAACCCTCAAAGCACATTAATTGTGGAGAATTCTTTGTCTTTCATGCAAAGCAGAAATTCACAAGACCTCAGCAGATGATATCATAGAGGCAGTTACTCAGAGCATCATTTAGAAGAGAAAAAAAGCAGTGATGAGTGCAGGAGGAATCCCTCCTGGTACGTAACTACAGCGAGCGGCAGGATTTTGGGAGGCATGTCCTCATTTCTGTGTCACTGAAGGAAAAAATAGGCACCCAGAGAGAGGCTGTCTGACTCTGCTCATTTCCCAGCCTCACTTTTTCCTGGCATTTCTCAGTTTCTAGCACTCATGTCTTGGCAAAGGCATGTAAAAACAATCTCCCAAACATCCCAAGCAGGCACATGGCAGCCCCAGGTGCCAGCGGCTCCGGCCCCAGAGGCTCCCAGAGCAGGAACAGCATCACCTCTGTGCTGTGCCAGCCTGGCCTCTCTCTGGCCAGGTATCTCCAGGGGCAGGGGACAAATGGAACACCTCATCCCCCATCTGGGGCAGGGAATCCAGCAGAAAAACCCCAAAGGAGCTGTCTTGAGTTGGTTCCACACCAAGCACAAACGAAGCCGCCGTGTCCCGTGTGCCGGCATTGCCACGAGACCTGCGAGGGGTTGTTGATTACCAGGCTGAGGAGGAGCAGAAATATCAGCACAATCAGAGACGGTGTAATTAACGGCAGTATGTAAAAAATAAATCAAATAACTGCTCTCTAATGATCACACACCACGCTGAGCTGGGCGGTTCGTACTGCAGGTCACGTAGGTCCTGCACAGGGTGGTCCAGCAGTGGCAGGGGTCTGGCAGCCCAGGGCTGGGGCACCAGGCAAGAGGACGAGGACATCCTCACTGCTGTTTTGGGGACAGTGGGGTGCTGGCTCACTCCAGCCTGGGGGTCAGGGAGCAGGGAGGGGGCGGGGAGGGTCCCAGTGCCAGCTGGGCTGGGCAGTGAGCTGGGGACAACGAGGTGAAACCACCACTGAGCTTCACCCCTAAACACACGTTATAGATGGAGTTGGACGTGGTCAGCCATGGCCTCAGGACCGCTCTGAACCTCATTTCGAGGGCCCTTGTTGCACAGACTGCGGGTGCTGATGGCACCAGGGGCTCCTCACACCAGAGATGTTTTCATTAGTGAAGCCGTGAGCTGCCGCAGCACCCAGACATCCAGTCCTGCTGGCTTTACAATTAAACACAATCAAATATGCAAAAAAGTTCCAGCCAGTTCTGCAAAACAATTCAGCTCTAAAGACAGCTTGAGGAAAACAGAGGAATGGGCAACAAAACCGTGTTGGGTAGCTCCATTAAACAAGGAAATAACTGGATGCAGAGAGGAGGAGTTGCGGTGGCTGGGCAGCACCGCCCTTGGTTCCTGATTTCCAGCAAGTAAGATTGTCACAGTGACAACAGGAATCTGGAGGATTTCCCCATTTTCTCATTGCTTTTCTGGCTTTGACCCTGCACCATAATGTCGATAGAGCCCTGACCCTTGCAGGTGAGGAAAGTCCCAGGCTTGGGGCGGGATCCTCAACTGAGTGATCAGTGCAGCCCGTCCTTCACTGTCAACAGCGTTCACAGAGTGACAGGGGGCTGGGAATTCGGATAGCAGTGTCAGCAATGTCAGAGCCTTTGTTCACTTAGGGGTTAACAGAGCTTCTGTTTCCATAGCCAGTTCCCACTCAAGGCTGGTTTTTATCGGTTGTTGCAAAGTTTCTCTGGGTTTATTGGCTGATTTAGCTTAACTAATTCGGAATCAGTTGGATAATGTGCCTTGCCTAACAGCCCAGGCTTTTCCCATTGCAAATTATAAATAAACCTCCCCCCACTGAAAGCAGGAAAGTTGATAGTGATCACACTTCTAAATGCAAACTCCAGAGAGGGACAGATTGGAGTACTTGGGGTTTATAGGGAAAAAAACAGGCTTCAATGAACATTTTAAAATATAAGTATTTTCCATTTGGATTTAATTAATGGATTTTAATGCAAAGTATTAATAGAGTAAGCCAATATTGTCATTACTGCTGTGCATGTTTCTAACAGGATTAGCTTTCCTGAAATATATAGATTATTTTTAGGAGCCAGGGAAGCCCCTGGATGCCATGGGAGACCCCAGGATATGGCTCTGCTGCTCCTTTCTGCCTGCCCTGACCCACCTTCACCTCAGTGGCTGCACTGGAGCTCACACCAGCAGCTGGCTTTGTCTCTGGGAGCACAGGAAATTCCGGCTGTCACTGCTGCTGTCCGTGAGGGGACCGAGGAGCCCTGTTCCAGGGCAGGACAGCAACCACCTGTGACAGCTTTTGGGCTGCTCTGAAGGTAAATTTCTGCCCTGCCAATTGATCTCTGCTGTTACTGAGCCCGACAGCGAGTCAAAGAGATGTTGTGAAAGTTGGGTGTGGGGAGTTGAGGTGTGTGAGAACGCAGGGACACGCACAAACCCCCAGCTGGGGTGAGACCTGTGCCTTCAGCTGCCCCAGCCTGGCTGTCCAGCCCTTGAGATGAGGCAAGACAGAGTGCTGGAGCTCCAGCTTTGCTGGCAGCCAGCCCTTGGCAGCAAAACAGTGATGCACATAATTCATTTCAAATGTTCAAGGTCTGCGTGGAACCCAAAATTCAGCTCAGCTTTGTGGAGACTGCACAGAACTTTGTGCAGCATCTTCAGTAAAACAAATTATTTCCAAGGTGACAAGAAGAAGGAACAGTCGACCCAAGGGCAAGCAGTTGTGGAGGGCCCACAGTGCTCCCCGCCTGCAATGTGGGGTGTTTAGAGATCTAAATAACTCAGGAGAAACCTCCAAAGGTTATGGAAATATACACTTCACTCCAGCTCACTCCTTCTGCCTCCCCATTTGCAGGGCTGAACAGGGATAAATGGTTTGAAGATGTTATCGGAGTTCCTCTCGAACACCTCTTGTCACTGGAGGAGCCTCCAGTGTCCCTTTTATCTCCATCAGAGGCTGCTCTGTCTGGTGAGTGAAAGGGAGGGAGGGCTCAGCACAAATTACACTGGTAATTCTTTTCCAGAACTAATTAACTTAAAAGATACTGTACTGATTGCAGAAAAGGTGTTAACAGAAGCTTAAGAAGTTGAAAAACAAAATTAATCTGCATTTGAGAAAGGCTCTCCCTTTAATCTCCAGCTTGTGATGTACCAAATACCCTGAGTGGAGCGGACTGAAGCAAATAATGGATCCAGTGATGCTGGGGGGCCTGGCAGGCAGCAGCTCTGCCCACCTCTGTTTAGGAGCAGGAAGGGATTTTAATGTTCTCCATGGATCTCTCTTCCCACCTAACAGCTTGGTATTATGGAAAAAAATAGTGCCAGTCTTTGAATATTATTTTCACATAAATTCCTTATAAATCGTAAAATGAAACTTTTAAACCCGAATCCTTTAAATTTGGGAGCGCTCTATATTTCAAGGCATTTCGGATGGTGCTGGTAATATTTCTCTCTCTCATCCCATTTCCCTGCCCTGTCCCCACTCTCCTTTTCCATCCATCCTGCTTTGCCCTCTGACTGCAGTAATGTCTCGGAAGCCCTGCATTTACACCCTCGATGGCCCAGTGTCACTGATTTACACCCGGGCTGGGGCCAAGGCACAGCACCTGGAGGGTGGGCTTGGGATGGGTCCCCCAGCCCGGAGGTGTGCAGGGCCCCGATCCTGGCTCTGTCCCCCGTGTCGCCTCATGCCAGCCACAGCCTCTAGTGAGCTTTCCTGATGGAGGGTGAATATCCAGAGACTAAAATGGGTTTATATTTTAGCACTTGTGAGCAGCTGATTTGCTCTCAAGGCTGTGAAATCTGGGAGCTGGCAGTTAATCATGTGCCAGTCCACGCCTGGCCCTGGTCCTTGGTGTCCCTCTTCCCTTCCCACACCCTGGGATGTCTGGGTCAGAATGGGAGCACACTGTGACCGTGTGGCCTGAGCCCGTGTCCCGCTCTGTCCTCAGGCTCCTCATTGCTCACGGGTCTCAGTGTGATAAAGGAGTGCATTTTCACAGTTATTTGCGGAAATAAATGTATTATGGATTTATTTAGGAATACTGTCACTCCTGGTTTGCATCTGGGCTCTTCTGGGCAAAAACTGTCCTTGGACAAACCCCAGATGAGTTCCCAAGGAGAGGCCAAGGTGACAAAGGCAAAACCAGGAGCTGGTTTAACCAGCATGGACCATACACTTACCAGCAACTGTCTACTAATCAATCCAACGTGAATTATTGTTTTCTGCTGCCATTAAGTAACCTCTGCCAAAAAATTAACCTGTAAGCTGTTTGACATCCCGGAGTAATGCATCAAAATGCTGCCGGCATACCGATCCCTCCCCACGCTGTGCAACAAATCAATTAGGCTACCAATTCTGTTCATTAGAATTCATTTAAATCTCAATTAAAAAGTTAATTAAAAGTAAGAGTGAGAAGGAAATCATGTCTAACATTCTTATTAAACTCAAATCACCAAATTAATTTTAAATCCAAATCAACAATCAGAAGTGGGGATATAAAGGAGAAAGGGAAAGCTGCGGGCAGGCTGCTCTGCTGTGGCACCGGGAGAGGCTGCGCTTTGGTGCTCCCAAAGAGGCATTTTGTGGACCGTGACGCTTCTCAGAGCCCTGTGCCTGGCATTCCATCCCATTTCATTTTAAAATACAGTATATCTGGTTTCTGGGATGAATTTGTCTCTGTCAGACTGAGCCTTCAGCAACCCCCCGAGTTCAAACAGCTCCTGCTCCCACTCGGCTCCCGTCAGCTCACCCCAAACTTCCTGGGTTGTTTTTCCATTCGCTCCTGTGTTATGGGAGGCTTCTTTGAAAAAAAGGGATCCCGTTTGGGATGAAGGTGCCCTCAGTGCTGGGCTGGTGGCTGTGGGAGGAGGGGGCTCCCCAGCCCAGGCATCCCCATCTGTGCCGGGATCTGAGCGCATCCCGCTCCAGCCAGGCACAGTGGGGACCTGCGACTTCTCAGGGAATGTATTTAATTAGGACACGGACCTTTCCTTCCCGCCTGTGAGCAATGTACTCATTTCTGTTGTTTTCTTAAAGCCCAAAAATAGAGCCCCTGAGCCATGAGCATCCTTCTGACAAGCTCCAGAAGCCTCAGCCTGATTTCCGATGCAGTTCTTGGCACTGAGGTCTGGGTGGAGGTGGGCAGGGTCCACCCAGCCTCTCAGTCTCATTAATCATTTGGCTTTCCCTGGCTGCTCGCAGCATCTTCTGGAGGAACCCTTCTCTTTATTCATTCAGACAACCCTTTGGATTAAACAGAGCCAGCTAAATGTCAAACCAAATCTGAGTCTTGATGCAGATAATCATTTCAATAATATTTCTCCATTTGTGCCCAAACACCAGGGGAATAAAGCTTTTCTGCTGTCAGGTAGTGTAAGACTGCAGTTGGTGTAAATGCTTGACATTGAGCCAGATGGCTTAGCCGTGCTGCAAACATATGTTCAACAAGCAGGCTTGCACACATTGGAATTTTATTATTTTGCACTGGTGAGACATGCATATTTATTTACTTGACCCCCTTTGGTGTCACTTTGGTATTAAAACAATCAGTTCTGGCGTCTCGGAGCTGCGGGGCAGCTCAGTGCTCCACGCTGGGCTCCGGACCGGCACCCACTGAGGGAACAGCACCCCAGCTCCGAGGCGTTCCCTTCCCGGACAAGTGTTTGCTCTGTAATTATACCACTCTGTAATTTCCCCACTTTTTTAAGGCTGGGGTCTCTCGACAGGTGATATATTATGCTCTGTCAAGTGCATCCCAAACATCTCGCTGAGATCACCAAATTAGAAAAAAATAATCAGTGCAAAGGGGAAAAAAATGAAGAAGATAAAAAATTAGAATCTTTGGGAGGACGCAGCAGCAGTGACACCGTCACACCGAGCCGAGCACAGGCAAGGCTTTTTTTTTTTTTCCCAGGCTGATATTAAATAGCCAGACATAAATCTAAGTAATTTCACAAAACAGCACTGGAATGGCCTGGCACCCAATCCACAACTCATTAAAGGCTGTAGGAAGCTTTCTCTACCTCACATGTGCTCTGGGCTGGGCTTGCATTGAGCTTTGGATCCCAATCCTGGTGCTGAGCAGAGTGGGTTCTGCCACCCCGACTGCTCTGACACAACCACAGGTCCTGATGTGGAGAAATGCCCAAATGCCAGCCCTGTGGCCTCAGACAGGCAAAGCCAGTGCACAGCCCGAAAACACTGAGGCCTTGCCCACCCTGGGTGGGATCCTTGAGCTCCTGTCTCTGCTCACCCCCATCCCCAGCGGGCACCTCTTCACAGAGCAGCTTCACAGAACCCTGGGTTTGGGTTGGGAGGGACCATAAAACACATCCTGTTCTCATCCCACGGGCAGGGACACCTCCCACTGTCCCAGGCTGCTCCAAGCACCATCCAGCCTGGCCTTGGACACTTCCAGGGATCCAGGGGCAGCCCCAGCTGCTCTGGGCACCCTGTGCCAGGGCCTGCCCACCCTCACAGGCAGGAATTTCTTCCCAATCTTCCATCTAACCCTGCCCTCTGGCAGCGGGAAGCCGTTTCCCCTCTGTGTCACTGCTGATGCATCTGGCTCCCCCACCCACACTATCTTCAGGTCTAGAGAGAGACAGAAAATAATTGAAACCACTGTCCCATTCTTGCTACTGGATGTTTAGTGAAAATCAGGGAAAAACACTCCTTGTGGTGGCAGTTGGAGCAGGTCAGTGCAGGAGCAGAGGTGAGGACTGGTACAGCCCCTGCTCTTTCGTGAGAGCTTCACTCTGGCTTTCCACGGCCTCTCTCATTGTTGTCTGGGGCTGGGCTTGTGCTATTTTCAGCTTCAGGGGCCAAGGCCCATCCATTATTTTTGTCCATAAAGTGCCAACACATCTGGGATGCTCTTTAAATAGTCATAATAATAATAATAACCATGCTGCTCCCAACAAAGCTTTGCCCCTTCCCTGCTCCTTGCGCAGAGCGCGCTGCAGCAAATTGCTCAGCAGCTTTGTGGCACCTGAGCGGCACATTGCTGGGGGCAGGGTGACCCCCCAGCCCGGGGACAGCGTCCTGCTGCTGTCACCTGGCGCTCCCGCGGCTCCTGGCGGGCAGGGATGGCGCGGCTGCTGCTCTGAGCCCTGCACAGCCCCAGGGGATGCGCCGGGGCACCGACACCCATCGCAGAGCCGCGGCCACCCCGTGCCCTTGGGAGCCGCGCTCGGCCCTTTCCCTCCGCCACTGTGCAGCCAGTCCGGCTGGTGATTAACTCGGAGGAAGGGTGGGGATGGGTGACGTGTGACCCCAAAGGCTGGCAGTGCCCCACGCCCTCCGTGGCTGCGCCGTGGGTACCGCGGTGATGCGCTGCTCGTGTCCAGTGCTGAGATCCCACACTGCACAGGCAGGATGGTAGATTTGTTCCATATGAAATAGGATTATCCTTATGATGAGATACAAGTCTTTGCTTCCCAGTTTCTGACTCTTCGGAGGGACGAAAGGGCACACACAGATTGGTGCAGTAACTCCTTGAGTTCTGCTGTGCTGGATGTGGAGCTGTCCTGTTTGGATGCTGCCGTGCTTCCAGAAGTTCTCACTTCCAGCTAATCAGCACTGCTAAACAGTCAGTTTGATTTATGTGTGTTGATAAATCATTCTTCCTTAGCAATGTCCAGCTAGGATTTGGCTGGGAGCAGAGGTGCCTCCTTGAGGTGCGGGCAAGTCAGGAGGGTGCTGCGGCACCCTCAGACATCTCCAGGGCCTCCGCACACACCGTGTGCCTTAGAGGGTGACAAGAAAAAAATGCACCAGTGTTTTCACCAGAGTTTGGGGGTTTGGGTTAGCTTGTGGTCAGAGCTCTCTGGGTACAAAGGCAGTGTGCAGCAGCCTGAGCTGCTGGGGGGAATGTGGCTGTGGTTCCTGTGTCTGCCTCGGGAGCAGCCATGGGAAAAGCAGAACCAAGTGGCTGGCGGGAAAGATCGCTCATGAATTTTCCTATTGATTTTGCTGGGTTTGAATTACTTTCTCCCACTGAACAAACCCAGCCACCCTCATTTGCACAGTGTAAGCCCGTGAAGGGAATATTTGGAATAAAAGGCCTGAGCAGCCCTGCTGCAGCTCCAGGGATCCTGCTGAACAAAGTACTGCTGCTTGTCTGTGCATCTTCACAGGAAGAGTTTTTGGATCCATTTAAACCCACTGCTATTTGACCAAGAAGTGGTGCTGCATTAAATGCTACATATATTTCATCTCGATTTCCCTGAATTCCCACTCTTCTGGTGAAAAGCTGGTGTGTGTTTGATATTTATACACCGGCATTGCAGAGGATCTGGGCATAACTTTGTGAAAATGGCTCTGCCAGGGAAATCTCGACTGCAATTCCAAATGCAGGTCTTGGAGAGTCTCCTCTGAATCCTGGATAAGGAGAGTGGGATGGGACTGTGCATTTATTGCCATGGCTGTGGCACCTGGCTGGTGATGGAGAGGAGGGGAAGGGGTTGTGAGAGTGCAGGGAAGTGCAGCACAGCAGGCTGGGGCGTCCAGCCACCCCGGGACCCCTCGTGTGCTGCAGCCAGTGGCCACCTCTCCTCCTCATCTCTTCTTACTGGGAGCAGCAAGGGCCCTTGCTGAGTTACTGCTGGGGAATGAGGGAGCAGGTCCCCTCCTCAACGACACCCTGCTAGGAAATACAGAGTAAATCACACCTGCCAATACTTCTCCTTCAAAAAAAAAAAAAAAAAAAATAAGAGCTGGAGCTGGAGTTGACTTAGGATATAGATCTCTATCCTCTCAGCCATTCGTGTGCTAGTTTTTCATAAACTTGGCTGCTTCTCGTTTGCCCTCTAATAATTCTCCGAAGGCTCATTTCCCCTGTATAACTCTGTGCAAACACAAAGTTGAGGAAAGGGTATTTAGACTCATCCTCCAGGAGTGCTGTTGTTGAGGAAATGCTTGTTTACCTACGTCAGTAATTTTCAAGAATATAATGTGCATTTGAAGATCAAATGTGAAAACTCCAGCATTTGGATGAGGTTGAAGCTCCCGTGGAATTGCAGTCTGGCTGCTGCCGGCTGGCTCCTCACCTCAGAGCACCAAAACCATGGAAAAGCAAGGGATTGCCAGCTCCAGCAGTGGGAGAGTTAGCCCTGAACCCCTCCATTTGTGAAGCCTTTATGGCATTATTATTCATGAGTGAGAATGGACCTGATAATTCTGTTGTTAGGTCTTCCCTTGTAGGTGAAGATAAATGTGATCGACAGCAGGAGCCATTACGTGTTCCCTACAATGTGAGTTACCTTGCTGCAGTCTTTTTTCTATATGTTTCCTTATTCTTCATGTATGCAAGGAGGAAAATACTTGTAAAAGCTTGTAAATTTAAAAAAAAATGTATTTACTAAGATTACAAAAGAATAACTCACTGGTGACATGCTTGGCACACATCACACTCTCCCATATTTTCCTGAAATTTCATGAAATCATGGAATCTTGGAATGGCTGGGGTTGGAAGGGACCTTAGAGCTCATCTCGTTCCACCCCCTGCCATGGGCGAGGACACCTTCCACTTGGCACTCCCAGTCTGCAGGGATGGACAGCCTTGGGGAGAACATCCCTGTTCTGGTGCCCCAGTACACAGAAGCATCAGGTTGGGCGTAACTGGGCGGGTGGGAGCAAGGCAGAGTGTGACCCCCCCAGTCTGGGATTCTGGGATTCCGTGGCAGTGATGGCAGGATGATTCCTGGATCCTGTGGCTGGAGGCTGGGCCTGAGGTGATTCCTGGGGTGGTGTGGCAGCCACAGGGGGATGAGGAGGTGCCCCGGGGTATGGGGGTGCTCTCAGGCTGGCACACCCACCCTCACCTCGGGGTGCTGCCGTCCCCAGGGCCGAGCCCTGCTGCAGGACAAGCACCTGTTCTGCTGCTGCCCCTTTGCTGCAGCCCCAGCTCGGCCCTGCTGCTCGTCCACTGCCCTCGGACCATCCCAGCCTCTTGGCTTCACTACCCCCCGGCATTTTGCCAGTGCCCTGGCAGTGCAGGTGCCCCATCCCACGCCAAGCTGCCGGTGTCCCCTGGGGCTACCGAGGCCACCCATGGGCCCCATGGGGCTCTCCCTCCCTGTGCCCCGTGGCTCGCTGGCCTCCAGCAGCACTGGGCTGTGGAGAGGGCAATGCCCTCCCGGGAGCTGGGCTCGGGGCGTTCGGGGTCTCCTTGTGCTGCATCCCAAGGTGCCTGTGCCTGGAAAAGGGTGGGACCAGGGACAGCGCCGGACAGAGCAGCAGCTGGCACTGGGGAGGAAAGTTTGTAAAGAAAGTACTGAACACAGACTTCCCGGGGTATCAGAAGGAAAATTTATGCATCGCCTTTGAGTTCAACTTCTCCATTAAAGCTTTTTCCCTATAATCTAGGGAGTTCTTATCTTGGTGACTTATGATGTTATGGAGGGGCTCATGCATGGAAAATGTCAATAGAAATAGTAACTCTAGAAGGGAAGGGCCTCCTAATTAGTCCCCATTTAGATTTTATGATGGCTTTGAGATCTGCTCATCCTGACAGTGCGCACTCTGGTTACATATTGTTCTAGCCTGAGGGAACCATAGGAAAATCCAGATTTATTGTACCTATCATACCAGCATATTTCATTTGCCATTATGAGCAGCCATCTCGCAATGATGCAGGAGTATTTATTACAGATTAAATTGTAGGACCTGGATGGTTTAGTGAGGTTCTTGAGGTATCATTTATGTCATTAACTGGCTCATTATCAGATCTGCAAATCTCAATTCCTTTTTTTGTGCCTTCTGCTTCCGAGCAGGGACCTGGGCTGGGCTCTGGCAGGCAGTGGGTCCCAGGGCGTGCGTGAGGCAGGAAGCACATCCACGGGGTGCTGGGTGCTGGGTGCTGGGAGCTGGGGCTGCTCCAGGTCCCGGGGGACCAGGAGTCCCCAGCTCCACATGAAAGCTGCCACACCTGCCCTGAGCGAGGTGTCACCCTCCCCTCCCGCGTGTCCCCACACCGATCCCTCTCCATTAAACCACAACTTAGAGAGGTGAAGCTGGGAAAGGTGGTGGTAGGAGAGGAGGTAATTTAACTCCAATTATTTAACAAGTCTGTTCCAGGCGTAAGCTTATTACCAGCAGCGCAAGGATACGCTGGATTTTTTTCTCTCTCTCTCTTTTATGCTTTATCTCTACTTGGAGAATTATTTGAAGAGGTTTAATCCAGCCTTGATTGTTGTTGTTAATGGGCAAGGAGAATGGGTTATTCCATGTGCTCAGCTGCTTGGCTCTCCAGGAAGGGAAAGGAGCTCTCAGACACTGCCTGGCTCTTCGATTTAGTGATATTATATGAATTTATTGTTCGATTCAACTCGCGTGTCCTGCCTTGTTGGTATTTGCCCTATTTACTCTCCTATATTGCTTTTTCATAAAACCAGGGGATGGCATTTAAGTTGTTGTGTTCTTTGGTATTAAAAGGCACTCGGAACAAGCCCGGGAGCACATCCTGGATTGTGGGGTTCAGGGCATGCTCTGCTGCAGAGTCTGCCCCACTCTTGGGTTGCTGAAATTAATTAATTCCTGGGATGGCCAATATTTGTGGGGAAGATAAAGCTTGGGAAGACAGAAAGAATGCATAAAAATGCCATCTCTTCTTGCCCCTCACTCTGCAGCCAAAGGCAGTGGAAAGGCTGCAGTGGGTGTTTGCAGTGGCTGATTGCACCCCAGAGTTACTTTTGTGAAAGTGATGATTTTGGGGCTCTAAACTCGTGGCAATGTGAGGATAAATACAGGCAATGCCCTCCCTGGGGGTGTTCTCTGAGCTCCATGGGTGCCCCTAGGGCATTGTCCCAGCGGGAGCAGCTGCAGGGCAGTGCTGGGGGGACCAGGCAGGGAGGAGAGGTGGGGGAGCCCAGCCCCAGGAAAGTCTGGCTCACACTCCATAAAAGGGGATTGGCACCCAAATCTTCACCCGAGACTGGTGCCAGAGGCAGCCCCATGGAGGCTCCTGTGCTGGACTTGTTGCTGGGCCCCTCCTGGGGGGTCTCTCGCTGTCCCAGATCAGCACACCCAGAGCCCCCCACGCTGTCTCCTCGCCCCAGGACCTTCCCCAGAACACCTGAACGTTCCCTCGAAGGACAGGCACACGCTTAACCTCCAAATCCATAATGCATTTTGGAGATCTGTAAAAATTAATGCTTCCCAGTGGCTGGTGCCCTGCTACCAATTTTATTTATTTTATTTATTTCATTGAACAATTTATACCTGTCTTTGAACCTGAGCGTCTGCTCCAGGGTTAAACTGTGCACAGCAGGTTGAAAATAGAAGGTGTGTGCTTTTCCTTGAAAAGCATCAGGAACGTCTAAGCTTTAAAAATGTTTAAATGAGGTGCTTCTCGCTCGAATTTACACATATCCCTCCCCTCTTTATTTAATTTTTGTTGTGTTTTCCTTTATCAGTCAAAAAAATAAGGGACATTTATAAGCTAAAAGGAGAGGAATTGTTGGATATTTATCTGAAATCAGTCTTTCAACATCTGCCTTCCGTGTGCACACGGGGTGAGGAAATCCTACACGAGAATGGCAGCAGAAGTGGCAGTGTGTGTGCGTCCCCTCTGAAGGGGAATTTTCTGTTCTGGCAGCTGCAGTGCCACCAGGACATTTAGGTATTTTGTGTGCCTGAAACCCACAGCTGCAGCAGCGAGGAGAGCATCGCTGAGCAGGGCTGGTTTGGACATTGTTCGGCTATTCCTGTGCTGGGTGTTTTAAAATGAAAATGGACCGTAATTAATAAAAAATAAATTAAAATAAATAAATAAATGCCTTTACCTGAGTTGACAGCAAATTACTGAGAATTTAGGGCTGAAGGAGCTGTCTCTCCAGGCTGGATACCACAGGTACCCCTGGATAAACACAGGTCTGCTTGAACGGGCTCCTTGGAATAAGCGCCGCAGCTGAGCTGGCTTTGTGAGGACACCCAGGCTCGGTCTTTGCTGTATAATCTGAATATTGAGGCTGCTCGTTAATCTCCATTCCTGGTTTAGGCTGGGCTGGGCTGTTCCGGCAGCGGTGGCTGGGTTGCCGTAGGAACAAGGAATTCGAGTAAATATGCTCAGGAAGGAGAAATGTCTACTAATTAAATGTGAGTAGCATTGATAAAGGGCCAGGGCTGGGAAAGGTAGAATGTGATGGCCTTCCTTGTAACTAATTAGAAAATACATTTATATCTATATCTATGTCTATATCTATATTTCTGCATATTATATATATATGGATATTATAATAGAAATATTATCAAAATACATATATATCTATCTGTATACCTATAAAAATATATATGTATGGATAAAAATATAGAAAATGCATATACATATTTCTATATATAATATATATGGATAACAATATAAAATACATATATATATATGTGTATATATATAAAAATATATATGAGAGGTTTACAAGACTTATAAATGGCACATATACCTCTTTGTGGGGAGAACTACATACATTGAAGATGACAGCAACATTTCTATATAGAAGTGACACTTTATACCTTTTTTTCCTTTTGTGGCTATAAATTCCGCAATCTTCTCAGAGCCCTTTTACAGCTTGCACATGGCAGATGAAGACAGTCACTGTCTCTGTGGGTGCTGGGGGCCCCGATTCACCCTCTCCAACACCCACCTTGCACAGCTGGGGTGACATTCTTCATCTACAGGGACCCCGTGCCCCACTTGGTGCCTCAGTTTACCCTGGGGGAAAATGAAATAATCAAACTTCTGATCTCCCACTTCCTCTTTGTTTGCTCCTTAGCTGATTTCTTTTTTTATCCCAGGCAAGAACTATTTAATCCTGCACCCATAAATCAAGCCCAGCTGGACCCCTGCAAGCAGCAGGGCCATTTGGTGCCAAGCACAACTGGCTGGGCAGGGATGCTGCTAGCATCCAGCATCTCTCAAATACATCCTTCCAAACCTAACAAATGGCAAACATGGGTAGTTAATGGCACACTGATAAACAAGGAGCACTGGTAAACCGGTATTACTGGTGGGGAAACTGAGGCAGGAAAGGAGATGAAGATTTCATTTAAAGCGGTGTCGATGTGGCACTCAGGGACACAGGTTAGAGGTGAGCACAGTGGGGCTGGGTTAAAGCTTGGCCTCCATGGACTTGGAGGGCTTTTCCAACCCAAATGATTCAGTGATTCCATTGCAAAGCCTCTCATATTGGAAAGCTGTCTTTGTTAGCTTCCCCTTCCTGGAATCGCAGGGACATGCCTGGCTTTGATGAGCCACAGGCAGGGGGAGAAGCAGGGGTTGATTTCTGTGTCGATTTCTGTCACCCCACAGCCAGCAGCCCTTCTGCAGCCACAGCCAGGCCGTGCTGCCCTCAGGGGCTGCCCACAGGACAGGAGGGTGGATATCGGAACTCCTGGCAGCAGCACTCGGGAGCATCACCGGCTCCTGGCAGCAGCACGTGCAGGGGTTCCCCAAAGACCGGGATTTCACTGAATTTCTGTGCGGCTGATGTTCCACCCGCCGGGCAGCGGCTCCCGGCGGAGCAGGACGAGGTGTCTTCATCTGCATAAGCACGTGGACTCTGCACTCGTTTCATTCTCATTTTTAATTACAGTTCAAGGACTAAATCCATCTCAGTCAGGCTCGTGCTCAGCTGGGATGAATCCAGCAGCGGTCCCAGATTTACAGCAGGGCGGGAAGAGCAGGGTGTGCCTGGGATCCTGATGATCCCGCATTCCCTGGGGGCTTTTACTCTTAGTCCTGGCTGGTTCTTTTCACGCTTGCCTTGGCTGTTACCCTTGGCCTGTCCCTGAGGGAGCAGGGCTCTGAGCAGGGCTCACCCTGCCTCACCGGCCAGAGCAGCTCCGGGCTCTCTGCCGGCACCCTTTTAGTGCTGGCACCTTCTGTCCAGCACCTCCTTGTCTTCTCCTGTCCACACATGTGACCAACCCAAAGCCCTGTCCTTCCCCTCTGTGGGGACAGGCCCTGGTGGGCAGCAGGACACCACAGCCACCGTGCCACTGCCATGCCTGTCCCTGCCACGGGCACACGCACGAGGCCCAGGCAATGTCCAGCAGATCCCCACACCGATGGAAAAGTGCCTGGAAGAGAGACAGGCTGATCTCTGTGCCCCCGACCATTTACAATTTATATGTCCTTGTCAGACGGGGAGTTTGATAACTCTAATGTCATGTTTGTCCTTCACCCGGAGAAAATCTCCTTTAAAGATCACCAGCACGGCTCTATTGACAGGAACCGCGCAGGTCATGCTGCTAACTTGTGTGGGATTGTTCCAAAATGCAGGTCTTTATCTTGACTGAAAAAAGAAGGAGAGAAAGCCCCAAACCCCTGTAATTCCCAGACGGGATGGGGCCCAGAGCAGGTCTGGCTCCAGAGGGGAGCTGGGTGGGCTGTGGGACGCAGCAGCCCCGTGGTGCCAGAGCCTGGATGGCTCCTCCAGCACAACCAGGGTGTGTTGGGCAGGATTTCTTTCCATTTCTGAGCAAAGCTCTCTGAAATGTGAATATTTCCATGCCCTGTCTGGACACTTCTGCTCATCCCTGGTAGTTTCATTTTCCAGGAACCCTGCACACACAGCTCCTGGAAAGCCATGTTAGAAGAGGAACAGGTCCCTCGAGCAGACCCTGTGGTGCAGCAGCACGCCTGGGTTTGGTGGCATCACCACCTCTTTCCCCACCCTCTGGCATCCAGGAGCTCTTCCCTCCCAGCCGGCAGCTCTGGCTGGCACAGCCCTGCCCAGAGGGGCTGGGGGACACTGGGGACCTTGTGCTGCTCTGGCTGTGATGGGCAGAGGCTGTGGCTCTCCTGAGAGCAGGGAGCTCCTTGGACAACATGAGCTGGGATGTCGGGAGCCTGGCTCCTCTCTGAGCCAGAGGAACTCCCAGCCCCAGACACTGGAGCTGTTGTGCCCACGACAGCCACCTGGCCAGTGCAGGTGTGCTCTCTCTGGAGGTGCATCCATGCCTTGCTCAGCAGTGGCAGCTTTCCAGGGGATGCTGCTCCCAACATGTCCCATGGCACACCATGAGGGATGCTGCATGAGACAGACACCTTGGGAATTCCAGCCCCTTTTTATTGGCCTTATTACTATTTGTCTTTGGCATTCACATGTCCTTGAACTGCTCTGCTCTTGGCCGCTGCTCTGTCTCGCTTTGGGAGCTGCCACAGCCCGTGGGAGCTGTGCAGGGGGGCAGAGAGCCAGGTGAGCCCCGCGTGTGCGGCTGCAGCCGCCCCGGTGCTGAGGGCCGAGCAAGGAGAGCAGGATCCCCAGGGAATTTACAGCCTGAACTCCAGTCACACAATGCACTGGCTGTGCAGGAGCACCCGTGGGGCCAGACAGCTGGATTCAGCCTTGAAGGGAAGGGAAGGCTAAGCACCCACAAGGGCCTGACCCCAAGCTGTCCCAGCAGGGAGAGGGGTGTGGTGCTGGGTTTGTGCACCCAGGGAGGGCAGGCTGTGCCCTGGGCACACGTGGGACTCCCGTTAATTTAAGGGGAATTATGTGAATTGTACAGCACGGGTTGACTATGCTCCTGAGTATTGCAGTTATTATGTTTACCATCAATATTCATGAAGGCTCCTTAAAAAAAAAAAAAAAAAAAAAAAGCAGGAGCAGGAAAATTTTGCTCTGAACCAGAGAACTGCCACATCTTCTGGGAGTGTCTGCGGAAGCTGCGTGCTTTTCCCAATTTATTTCTCCTCTGTTTTGCTCAGAGTGGTGTCTGGAGTTCTGAGAGCAGTTGTTGAAAAAAACAAATTGTGCCGGTGCACTTCATTTTACAAGGGTCTGGAGGGAGCAGACAACGGGAATGGTTGGGAGATTGGGAAGGAATTCTTGGCTGGGAGGGTGGGCAGGCCCTGGCACAGGGTGCCCAGAGCAGCTGTGGCTGCCCCTGGATCCCTGGCAGTGCCCAAGGCCAGGCTGGACATTGGGGCTGGGAGCAGCCTGGGACAGTGGGAGGTGTCCCTGCCCATGGCAGGGGCGGGATGGGATGGGCTTTAAGGTCCCTTCCAACCCAAACCATTCTGTTATTCCAGGAGTCTACAATCATCATTGTTGTGTTTGGCCTCTTCAGGAAATGGATTTGGTTTGATTTTTAATTTGCTTTGGGATTTTCCAGCCCAGGCATCTCCCTTGTCTAAGGACACATGTAACTTTAGCCCAGAGAATCTTAGGAAATCTGGGTTCTCCCTGTGCAGCTCTTGTCTGGGTGGATGCTCCAATACAAGTTGTGTCCAGTACCAAAGGCCACAGTTCTGTAGGTTTTTCCCTGTTACTGCTGAAGAAGTATTTTGTCTTTTATAGTTATCACAGCATCAGGTATCGCCCCCTTTGCAGGCAGCACTTCGATTTCTGCCAACAGCTGCAGATGCTGCTGACACCGGGGGAAGCGCGGGCTGCGGGCAGCCACGGGGTGCAGCTGGGGGGGAGAAGGGTCTCCATCCCCAGTGTGGTGCCCCGTGACGGGGCAGGGCCCCTCTCCCCTCTGATTAAAGCCAGCAGAGGGAAAAGAGGCAGCAGCGGGCCCTTGCCTTCTGCCGCTGCCTCCACCGGCGGCCCCGCGCAGGCTGCCAACAGGGCACTGCTCTGCCAGTTGTAAATTTTAATTGGCCATCTGGGGAAAGCACAAACCACTGACTAGAGATTAATCAGTAAATTAACCCAGGCATAATACACATTTCCCAGCGGGGCCCGGGCTGCTGGAGGCTGGGGCGGAGCAGCCGGGACGCGGGAGGATCGTGCAGGGACGCTGTTATTGCTTACCGCCGAACATCCTCCCCGTGTCCCCAAATTCCCTTCAGCGTGACCTTGGCGGTGCCCCTGATTTGTATGGCAGTTGCCGAGAGGTTTCCCCGTAAGTGCTCGACACAGATGGCACACGTAGCGCTGCCGGCGGGACGCGCTGATGAATCAGGGATGTGACACCTTCCCTCTGTTCCCGCTGCCTCCGGGAAGAGCAGCCGCGGCCCCGCGGCTGTGCCCGGCGGGGGCTCGGGGCTCCGGGCTGAGCAGCCAGTGCTCAGCCTGTAAACGGAGCTGGGGGGAAGCAAACATCAGGAAGGACAAGTTTCCCATCCTTTTTTTTTTTCTTATCCTTCATCCTGCAGAAAGATTCTGGGCCTGCATCGCGTGGCAGGAGTCACATCTGGCTGGCACGTCCTGGCCCAGGTGCCTCTCTGGCTGCAGAACCCTGATGGGGACAGGCTGGGGGCAGGAGAAGGGCTCTGCCTTGTGCTGTGCAGGGAGGGTGCAAACCCCACCTTGCCCTCAGTGTTCCTGTCCCACGGGGTTGGCAGGAGGAGCAGCAGGGTGAACCCTGACCAGCAGCACGGTCACTCTCCAGTCCAGGCTGCAGGAGCCTGTGGGGTTTGGGTTCAAACACATCTCATAAGGACAGTTGTGACACACTCCCCGTCCCTGGAAGTGTTCCAGGCCAGGTTGGACCAGGAGGAGATCACAGAATCACAGAACCACAGAACCTTTTGGGTTGGGAGGGACTTTCCATCTCATCCTGTTCCACCCCCTGCCATGGGCAGGGCCACCTTCCACTATCCCAAGCTGCTCCAAGCCCCATCCAGGTATCCCAGCTGATGGAATAACACAGCACTCATGCACTCCAATGCTTACTTCCCCTGGATGGAAATCTCTGCCCAGTTTGTGAAGTGCTTTGGGGCATTTGCAGAAAGCAGCCCTGCAAGGCACCATCAGCACCTCGGGGACACCTTCTCCACCAGACGTGGGATTTAAGTTTTGTGGTGTGGTTCAGTTTACTGGCCCCTAGGACTGACTCTGTCCTAAAGAACGAGCCTAGCTATTCAGAATTTAAATATTTCTCCTAATAAGTGGCTCCTTGGCTGGAAATATGGATGCACCACCGTATCGTGTCTGTGATTTTGCATTTTCCCTACTGTCTCTTCTGCCTGACATGATAATGAGCTCTGTGTTAAGCCAGAAAAAAGCAATTTTCTCCTGAGGTTAATTTCTTTGGATTGCCCACCTGAAGTGGGGAGTTGCATATAAATTCTAATTTGTACTGAAGTGCAGAAGATTGAGTTAGTTTTTTTGGCACAGATGATACAGCGCAAATCCTTATTGACATACAGGGTGTTTTGTTCTTCCTTCCTGGCAACTGCCTTGGGGAGAAAATGATGATGATACCAGTTGTGGCTCTTTCGGTCTCTTTGAACAGGCTCCAGCTTTACAACAAGTACCTGAACTGCCAGGGGGCAGTTGGGGCATTGGATTAGATGGGATATTGGGAAGGAATTCCTGGCTGGGAGGCTGGGCAGGCCCTGGCACAGGGTGATTTCCCAGGGCAGCTGTGGCCCCTGGATCCCTGGCAGTGCCCAAGGCCAGGCTGGACATTGGGGCTGGGAGCAGCCTGGGACAGTGGGAGGTGTCCCTGCCATGGCAGGGGTGGCACTGGAGGGGCTTTGAGGTCTCCTCCAATGCAGGCTGTGTTCTGTGATTCTAGAACACCCCTAGCTCATCCCAGTGAAACAAATAGATAAAAATTAATTTATTGAGCTACCAAAGGGATAGGGGACTTGAAAACAAAAGGAATCAAGTAGTAGGAAAAGAAAATATTCAGCAGGAGAAGGCAGAGTGCTTCGATCATGGGAAGCAATGTTTCACAAGAGCTGGGACCACAGAAAGGCAGGGAGAAGATAGGTTGTTGTCAGACAGAAAAAATAGAGGCAAAGCCCTGTCCACTCCAGTGTGCTGGAAACCCTGACAGGAGGGTCCCACATGCTGTCCCTGAGTGAGTGTGGCACTGTCCTGTCAGGCGCTCGGGGCACAGTGAGCAGCCAAAGGACTCCCACAGCCTGTGTCTCTGCACGGTGGTTCCAGGGGAGGGCTCCTGTCACAGAGCCACGGGATCACAGAATCCCGGGATCCCTGAGGCTGGAAAAGCCCTCCCAGCCCTTCAAGTCCACCCTGTGCCCGATGCCCACCTTGTCCCCAGCCCAGAGCTCTCAGTGCCACCTCCAGGGATTCCCTGGGCACCTCCAGGGATGGGCACTCCAAACCTCCCTGGGCAGTTCCAAGACCTGAGCACCCTTTCCATGGGGAAATTCCTGCTGAAGTCTCATGTCCCACTGGCACTGCACAGGATGGGCACTGCGAGGTCTGGCCACAGCAGCTCTGCCTCCTGAAGTTCTGGTCTCCTCCTCACCAGGGCTGCTGGAGGATTTATCTATTTGTGGGACACGCAGCCTGGTTATTTCCTTACCTGAGCCCATTTTCTTTCAACTGAGCCTAAAGTCTGGAGTTTTTCCATGCCTGGCTTCTCAGAGCAGCACGCCAGACTGCCCCCCCAGCATCACTCAGCATTTCATAGGGAGAGGCAAACTGGTGTTGTGATTAATATGTAAAACTCCTAATTAATGGTGGGTCTCAGAGCAGCATGCATAAGTAATTCCTTTGTATTTGATAACAGGGTGTATTGGAGGGGCTCTACACCTCATTATTACCCACCAATTTCCTTAAAGGGTGGGCAGCCCCTTCCTGACAGCCCCTGGTACAGCACTCAAGGGCATGGAAAAACATATTCATGGATGTGGGGAAATGGCTTGGGTTGTGATAATTCCCTACCAAGGAGAAAGGAAGGGGAGTGACCAGGAAAGGGGAGGGACCAAGAGTCATTGACTCCAGCATCCTCCTTGGTGTGGCTGGGCAAGAGCTCCGTCTTCCTCAGCTGTGATTTTGGTAACACACAGGTGCACAGGCACTGGAAGCTGATGGAAAGTCACCCATGATTTAATAACTGTAATTTATATTGTATTTTTTTATAGACTGATCAGAGATGGACAGCTACAATGGCATCTCCCTGAGCCCTGGAGATACACTGTCTTACTAAGTGGCAAAAACCCCCAGATTCAGCACCCAACTCAAACAATGCAATTGAAAAAAAAAAAAGAATGAAAAAAAAGAAGGTTGGTGGCTGCAGGAATTGAGTCCTGGGTAGCTCAGGTGGTCTGGGACCCTCCTGGACCTCCTGAGTGAGAGGCTTGGTGCATAAAGCTGCTGCAGGAAAGGAGCTTTTTTAGGAGGGATTTTGGGGAGAGAATGTTTGTGTACTGGGGAGGGCCTGGCTGGCATGTGCCTGCTGGAAGTGACTGTGAAGAACATATGGTTTCATTTAATGCAAGAGACTTTGTGGATTATAATTGAGTAGATAATTGGGAAAGGGTGAAGATTATGAGAGGGTGGGACTCAGTAATTATTCAAAGCTGCTTTAAAAGACTGACAGATACTCCTCGACAAAGGCCTAGGAGGGGCCAGAACTTCGCTCCATCATTTCCTGCTTCTCCAGAAGTCATGTTTAAGCACGTGTGAGGAACCAGGAGTAAGGCACTGGGCGCTGCTGGGGTGCTGGGCTGGTGTGGGATGGCGATGCCCTGGCCATGGCACCTGTGCCCAGCCCAATGTCCTCATCCACTAGCAGGGACCTGGTGGAATGGCTTGGCATGGGAAATTCCATGGGGATGGCCGAAACCATAGATAAAAGCTGTTGAGCTGACAGAGAGTAGATGTAGATGAGATATTGGGAAGGAACTCTGAGCTGTGAGGGTGGTGGTTATCCAGAGCAGCTGGGGCTGCCCCTGGATCCCTGGAAGTGTCCAAGGCCAGGCTGGACGGGGCTCAGAGCACCCTGGGACAGTGGAAGGTGTTCCTGGCAGGGGGTGGCAGGAGATGGGCTTTAAGGTGTCCTGCAGCCCAGCCCATTCCATGATTCAGTGGTTCTGTGGTTCAGTGTGACCTGAAGGTGCTGCTCACACACCCTGGAGGTGCTGCAGCGATGGGCAGGCATTGGCACCAGCTGCTCTGCACCCACACTGCCTTCTTTGACTCTGGAGAGTGAACATTGATTTCAATTATTTAAAATTTTGGCCTGTCAAAATATATGTGAATAAACAAATCTGAGCAGGCAAACAACGCTCTCATATCCCAAATATTTCTTCTCTTCAGCATGCCTCTCCAGAAAAGCCCGGACGTGTATCTCAAATAATTAGATTTTGTTCAGTAATCAAACTCAATCAGACGGATTCTCTGTGAACTACTTTTATACCCACAATGAGGAATGTGTGTCGTTCCCTGTGCATTTGCATATTTTTCCATAAACCTAAAACCAATCAATTTTGAAGAGTTATGATAATATAAAGAATCTGAGGCAATTACATGTCTTTTAAACAGGGATTCAAAATGCATTCCGCTGGCAGGGTTCATGGAGTAAAGCAGTCAAAACTTCTTTAACCCTTTTAGTGGCACCTGGGTGAGGGTGCTGTGCTGGAGCTGGTGCCAGGGCTGCAGCCGAGGGGTGGTAATTCCTCCTGGTCATTCACTCCCTGTCCCACCCCTGGGCCGGAGCAGCCCTGCCAGGGGACCCGTCCCAGGGGCCGAAAGGCAAATTAGCAGCACCATATTTCCCTCCCGATTCCGCCAAATATCACATCCGCCGCCATATGGGCTGCAATGCAGACTTCTCAGGGATTTCATTTTCATAAACAGGGAGAAATTATGCAAAGTGCTATAGGTAGGGCTTGGAAATGTTTTTTTTTAAACAGCCATTTGGTGGAAATGACTTTTTAATGATTTTTCTCTGTGGTTCTGCCTGGCTACGGAAGCCTTTTCCATGTTTATTAAGTAGTTGAGGCTTTGCCTTTTGTGCTGCTAACGCTCCGATCCGGAGCAGGAAGAGCATCTCCAGGGGCTCGGATGGGCACCCCGAGCTGCACCTCCCATCTGACAAACTTCACTTTGGAGAGGAGCTGTCCTCAAAGCCCTGACTGTGTGCATTAAAAGGGCATTTTTTTCACCGTGTTTGTGGCCGTGCTCTACCGCCAGGGATCCAGCACACGTGCAGAGCCCGTGCCCCAAGGATGGGGCAGCTCCTGAGGCGAACACCAGCATTTGTAAGGAAACCACCCCCACCCCACTGGCAGCAATTAAAGCACAGCTGTCACCTCCCCATCCGTGCCGTGTGTGCGTCACACGCCACAGCCGAAGGGACGACATAGATCCAAGGAACAGCATCATTCAGGGAAAAACGGGTGGAGGAAGAAGATATCTCCTGCGTGCCTGACGGGGAGGAGAGTGTGTTTGCTCAGAGTATATTGGAGACTCAGGCTCGGAGGAGGTCGTGCTTGTGGAAATATTACCACTGTAATACCGGCAGGGTCGCGGCTGCAGGCGGGGCTGGGCTGGCACGTGCCACACGTGTGGGAGCAGCACACCTGGCACCTGCCTTCCCTCCCTGCCACCCCAAACCCTGCCCATGCTCCCCTCCACCTGCCTTTGTCTCCATTCTCCGACCACCCCATGTCTTGTGGCCCTGTAATCCACCCCAGACCTTTATGGACATCCTTGTGGAGCTCAGCCCCTCTCCAAACCTTTGTGAACCCTTCATTCTCTCCAGACTCTTTTGGACCTCTGGTCCCTTCCAAACCTATGTGGACCTTCTTGTGGACCTCTAGTCCTCTCCTGACCCTTGTGTACCTCTAGTCCCCACCAGAGCCAGTCCTCAGTGGATCATCTGCAAGTTCAGGAACTGGAGAATGTAGGAAATCCCAGGGCTGGGGGCAGGAGGAGGTGACAGGAGCTGATAAATGGGATTTCCAGACCGTGTCACTGGAGATAAAGATGGCACTGACAAAAACTTGGTGCAGCACCCCAGAGAGCACCAGCCCAGCCTCTCTGGGCTGCAGGGATGTGCTGCTCCACAGCAGAGGAGGAACAGGAATTAGCTGTGGCTCATCCACACTGACTCCTCAGGTACGAGCTGTGCTGCTGGGCAGGTGGGAAGGGCAGGGGGGTGAGGGAAGAGGGAGGGTCTGCAAAAAGAGGCCACTGTTGTTTGGGAGACCCAGGGGCAGCGGCATCACCCCCTGCAGACCCTCAGTTCATGTAAATTCATATTTATTGGCCTTGTTGTTCTTCTGAAAGGGGGAGAAATTCATTCTGCATCCCTGTCATTTGTTTCCTACTGGAATATCTTTCACCAGCATTTCCAGTGTCCTCTCCCCTTGCGAATGAGTAATGGGGGAAAGGAACTTTGGAAATGACATTGCAATGTAATCATCCATATTGTGTATTGTGGTTAAAATTGATTAAAATAATATTGAAACTCCCCCAAGGGATTATACAATTATAAGTCAAGTCCCAAATGGAAAAGGTTTTTGAGAACTTGGCAGATGTCTTAATGAAAATGAAGCATTATAGTAATATATTAGTGCTATTTGTATATTATTGACAGCAGGATCACTAAACTGTATAAATTACTGTCCACAAGAATGGCTGAATTGTTTTTCTTTCAGGAAATTTTTAATCAAATATAATTTCAGGAAAATAATTGTTTAATTTTGGCCTTACCTTTGATCTGCACGTTGATGGATCAATTATTAAACTGAGTTTTAGCCACTCATTCGCTTTGGAAGTTGACACTTTAAATATTTGATTTTACACCCGTTTTGTTTTATTACAGAATAAATTGTGGCGAATGCCAGAGACTGTTAGGTGCAGCCTCCCGATGAAAGGGGGTCGGCAGCTCCCAACTTTTGTTTGCTGCCCTCCTGGCACGGCCGGGGGGAGCAGGAGTGGGGGTGGGAGGAGGGCAGGCTCCCCTTGGGAATCGCCCTCCCCTGGGGGATGTGGGACCCTCTGCAGCCTCGGGGCTGGGGATCTGGTGGGTGTTTCCTTCTGCCCTGCACAAAGCAGCCCTGCATAAATAAGCACGGGGAACTCGCATCGGGAGATTTACTCCCATACTGGAATTTCTGTTCCAGTGGTTAAGAAATAAACTGCCTGCCTGCAAGTACATAATATTTTAGTCTCTAATTTTAAAAATACGCTGTATTTTAATATCTTTTTTAAAACAGATACCACTTTTTATGAAGCACTACATGAGTTGCTGATGGATAAATCACCCAAGCATGGTTAAAGAGACCCTAATCTCCAGATGGTACCAGATCCATTTAATTGTATCCTCTGACCTCATCTCACCTGAGCCTGCATTAAAATCATAATACAGTTCAAGTGTAAAAATGATATAGTGTTTATTCGTCCTGTTTATAGGGGGGCAAACACACAGTTAAATTCAGATGTCGAAAATTAGTGTAGCCATTTGAAAAGGTTGAGTTAGATCAAACTGACTCTCAGCATTTTATTTGCCCCATTTTTATCCCAGTGGCTCTATTGCTGCAGTTGAACATCTCTGAATGAAGGGAGATGCTGAGGAAGAGTTGAGGTGGGTTTTGGGGTGCTCCAGAGGCAGATCCAGCCCTGGGGAGAGGGGCTGAAGCACTTGGCCTCATTTTTAATTTTCACTGTGTGTGATGAGGTCAGGCCACACGCATCATGAATGCACTGCAAATATTTTAATTTTTGAGTCCCCAGACTGTCTCTTCCTGCCGTGTTCCCTTCCTTGCTCTCCCAGCAGACGGAGGTGTTCCTTCCCATCTGGCAGGGTGAGCTGCACACACCACAGAGAGATGCTTCTTCCTCCTGATACCAGTATTTGGTATGAGCCTGCTGGAGTCATGGAACATGGAATGGTTTGGGTTGGAAGGGACCTCAAACCCATCTCCTTCCACTCCCTGCCACGGGCAGGGACACCTCCCATTGTCCCAGGGTGCTCCAAGCCCTGTCCAACCTGGCCTTGGAGGTTTCCAGTTCCACTTCCCTCCCACTCTCAGCATCCCCCCATGGGTGCAGAGCCTTGGTGCTCCCACCTGAACTCCTCCTCCTCAGGGTGATCACCTGCACCGACACCCCATCGTGGGGGCTGACCTCAAACCCTGGCTGCTGTCCCCTAAAACAGGTATTTTTGTGGCAGGAGGTCAGACTTTGTGGACATAATTAATAATCCTGCTCACCCCATAGTTAAATGCACGCATGGAATTCCATGTGAAATCTGTGTGGGCTTGGGTGTTGACACGGCACCTTCTCTTCATCATGCAAGAGCAAAATGCTTCTCCATGGTGGGGGAAAGCCCAAGGGGGGATGGATGGAAGGGAAGGAGGGGAGGAACACAGACAAATAACCGAAATTATTATGAATGCATTGGCAGAGCCAGGTTAGCAGTTTTACTGCAGATATACTGGATTATGGAGAGAATTGAATAATTTATCCAGCAATTTTCACATAAGCAATATTATTAAAAATGAAGACATGAAAAAAGAGGTTAGTTATAGTGGAGAATATATATAGGCCATGAATAAATGTATTAGGCAGTAAGAGTAGTGAATGTTTTAGTAGGTTTAGACTACATTAAAAAAACTTGTATTTGATTTCAACTAAGTCCTAAAATATCTGCTGAGAAAAAAAGCTCAGCTTGGTGTGGGCAGAGGCGGAAGGGCTCCGTGCTCCGTGCTCCGTGTGCGTGCGCTGCCGGCGGTGCGGGGCCGGGCGGCAGCTCCGTGTGGCCCCGGTGCCGAGCGGGCACAGCCAGCCCCTCGCTGCCCTGCCGCACACCGGGGCGGCTCGGGGCCCCTCGGATCCCCGCCGCTCCTCTGCACGGGGCTGGAGCGGGACACGGCAGCCCTGCCTGGCCGCCNCAACTTTTGTTTGCTGCCCTCCTGGCACGGCCGGGGGGAGCAGGAGTGGGGGTGGGAGGAGGGCAGGCTCCCCTTGGGAATCGCCCTCCCCTGGGGGATGTGGGACCCTCTGCAGCCTCGGGGCTGGGGATCTGGTGGGTGTTTCCTTCTGCCCTGCACAAAGCAGCCCTGCATAAATAAGCACGGGGAACTCGCATCGGGAGATTTACTCCCATACTGGAATTTCTGTTCCAGTGGTTAAGAAATAAACTGCCTGCCTGCAAGTACATAATATTTTAGTCTCTAATTTTAAAAATACGCTGTATTTTAATATCTTTTTTAAAACAGATACCACTTTTTATGAAGCACTACATGAGTTGCTGATGGATAAATCACCCAAGCATGGTTAAAGAGACCCTAATCTCCAGATGGTACCAGATCCATTTAATTGTATCCTCTGACCTCATCTCACCTGAGCCTGCATTAAAATCATAATACAGTTCAAGTGTAAAAATGATATAGTGTTTATTCGTCCTGTTTATAGGGGGGCAAACACACAGTTAAATTCAGATGTCGAAAATTAGTGTAGCCATTTGAAAAGGTTGAGTTAGATCAAACTGACTCTCAGCATTTTATTTGCCCCATTTTTATCCCAGTGGCTCTATTGCTGCAGTTGAACATCTCTGAATGAAGGGAGATGCTGAGGAAGAGTTGAGGTGGGTTTTGGGGTGCTCCAGAGGCAGATCCAGCCCTGGGGAGAGGGGCTGAAGCACTTGGCCTCATTTTTAATTTTCACTGTGTGTGATGAGGTCAGGCCACACGCATCATGAATGCACTGCAAATATTTTAATTTTTGAGTCCCCAGACTGTCTCTTCCTGCCGTGTTCCCTTCCTTGCTCTCCCAGCAGACGGAGGTGTTCCTTCCCATCTGGCAGGGTGAGCTGCACACACCACAGAGAGATGCTTCTTCCTCCTGATACCAGTATTTGGTATGAGCCTGCTGGAGTCATGGAACATGGAATGGTTTGGGTTGGAAGGGACCTCAAACCCATCTCCTTCCACTCCCTGCCACGGGCAGGGACACCTCCCATTGTCCCAGGGTGCTCCAAGCCCTGTCCAACCTGGCCTTGGAGGTTTCCAGTTCCACTTCCCTCCCACTCTCAGCATCCCCCCATGGGTGCAGAGCCTTGGTGCTCCCACCTGAACTCCTCCTCCTCAGGGTGATCACCTGCACCGACACCCCATCGTGGGGGCTGACCTCAAACCCTGGCTGCTGTCCCCTAAAACAGGTATTTTTGTGGCAGGAGGTCAGACTTTGTGGACATAATTAATAATCCTGCTCACCCCATAGTTAAATGCACGCATGGAATTCCATGTGAAATCTGTGTGGGCTTGGGTGTTGACACGGCACCTTCTCTTCATCATGCAAGAGCAAAATGCTTCTCCATGGTGGGGGAAAGCCCAAGGGGGGATGGATGGAAGGGAAGGAGGGGAGGAACACAGACAAATAACCGAAATTATTATGAATGCATTGGCAGAGCCAGGTTAGCAGTTTTACTGCAGATATACTGGATTATGGAGAGAATTGAATAATTTATCCAGCAATTTTCACATAAGCAATATTATTAAAAATGAAGACATGAAAAAAGAGGTTAGTTATAGTGGAGAATATATATAGGCCATGAATAAATGTATTAGGCAGTAAGAGTAGTGAATGTTTTAGTAGGTTTAGACTACATTAAAAAAACTTGTATTTGATTTCAACTAAGTCCTAAAATATCTGCTGAGAAAAAAAGCTCAGCTTGGTGTGGGCAGAGGCGGAAGGGCTCCGTGCTCCGTGCTCCGTGTGCGTGCGCTGCCGGCGGTGCGGGGCCGGGCGGCAGCTCCGTGTGGCCCCGGTGCCGAGCGGGCACAGCCAGCCCCTCGCTGCCCTGCCGCACACCGGGGCGGCTCGGGGCCCCTCGGATCCCCGCCGCTCCTCTGCACGGGGCTGGAGCGGGACACGGCAGCCCTGCCTGGCCGCCGGGCTGCAGCGCTGGCGGAGCCTCCCGCGTTCCAGCTCTGGGAATCCTGGGGGCTGCTACTGCCCAGAGGGGATGGGATATGCCCATCCCAGCATCTCCACTCTGTGCGGAAACCTCTCCTGCTGATCCCTGGAGCGAATCCCTGCCTCGCCATCGCTCGCTGCCGGCCAGGAGGGAGGCAGTGCCAGCAGGCCGGGGGCGGTGGCCCGGGGGACGGGGGCACAGCCCGCTGCTGCCAGCGCAGGGTTATCGAAATGGCAGCGAGGTCCCCAGCGCAGCCACGCGGGTGTTTGTTTGTGTTTCCTATTGATTCCTCTTATCTCCTGTCCGTATGGTTATCTTGTCTGCCCCTCGCGCGCTCTGGCAGCCACGCCGAATACTGATGAGCCGTAAGCTGGTAGAGTCCCAAGCACTTCCAGGCGGTGGGTTTGGGAACAAGGGGTTAGTCTGACTAATTAGCCTGGAGGATTCTTCTCCCCGGGCACGAAGGTCGGGCTACCACAACAACAGCCTCGGCTGCCGGCGGCTCCTGTGCCACGGGCACGGCGGGGCCGGCTCCGGTTCGGCTGCTCATGGAGGGGCCACGGGCCGGGCCGGGCACTGGGATGGGCACCTGGCTCCTCCAGAGTGACCAAGGCGAGCGTCAGGAAGCCCCGTTATTTACAGAGCATGTACAGAGGCAACACGTCCGGGGTTTTCATCATCCAAACATTAGAGTGATTTTTTGAAAGAAGACAAAGTATATGTATATTTGTTATGTGTATGTATCTGTATCTCCATCTATCTCTATATATCTATATCTGTATCTATGTCATCTATATCTACATCTATAGGTGTATATCTATATCTATATCTCTGTATCTCTGTATCTCTATATCTCTATCTCTATCTATATCTAGATCTATATCTAGATCTAGATCTATGTTACATACATATAATGCATATATACATACACATGAGACATATGTAACATATATATGCACACACACACATACATATACATATATATATATATATATTTGTATACTTTGTGTGTATGGTCTGGTGGAAGGTATCCCTGCCCACGGCAGTGGTCTGGAACAAGATGAACTTTGAGGTCCCTCCCAGCCCAACCCATTCCATTATTCTATGGTTCTATATATGTGTATGGAGGTGGTTAGTGTAGAGAGAAGTCCCCTGCCCAAGTCCACCTGTGGACCATTTCTAGAAGCCAAGAGCTGTGGCAGGATATTTAAATCACAGCTCTGTCAACGTGGCTGAGACAGGCATCTGAGTTGATTTGTCCTAAATACAACTGAAATAAATTTTAAATATAGGTACATATGTATCTGTATGTACACAAACCCTGCCTCTTCTTTGTTTGTAGGAGAACCAGCTTGAAGCTCTTTCAGTCAGTTGAAACTCATGAGCAGAGTGGCCATGGGAAAGCTGAGAGCACAGTCCTGAACCTGAATGCTTGCTCTGTTTGCTTGCTGTGGTTTGTTGGATTTTCATAAAATAGTTTACACTGCCCTGATGCTTCTAAAATTAGGCTATTAAAATTTTTCTCAAAAATGCTGATTTTCAAAATAAATGTGGGCATGGAAGATCAAAGCCCACTTCCCACTGAGACTGACAGTTCCAGTGTGGTGGTGCCCTGGGACACTGGATTCCTGGCAGTGGGAGTGGCAGGTCCTGACTTTCATGCAGGATCCCATCCCATCCCATCCTTGGGTGGAGGGGGAGAGGATGCAGAGGAGGATCCCCGCGTTTCCCCTGGGATTCCTCACCCAGACGCAGGGCTGAGGTTTCCCTTTCAGCCCCAGGCCTATTTTTGTAACACTGAAATTTAGGACGGAGGAATGAGACCCTCGAGTGTTCCGGCCCCACGGCGCGGGCGGGAGCCGCGTGTGCCCCCTGCCATTCACAAAACAGATGCTAATTGGAGGCGAATCTCATCTGCCCTTGACGAGCCCGGCGCAGTCGGGTGGGGCTGGAAGCGGGCAGGAGCAGGAGCGCTCCGGTGGCCGTGAGCAGCGTCTGGGATCCCCACGGGCACCGGGAACGCCTCACTGCAGGGCAGGTATGGAAAGTGCCGGGACTCTCCGGCCCCAGGGCCAGCAGCAGCCGAAAGCGCTGCGGGTCCTGCCAAGGAGGACGGGGCACAGCCGCCGCCAGCCTCCCAGAGCCGGGCGATCCTCGCTCCGGAGCTGCTGCGCCCTCGGCGCCGGGATCTCCCCGCCCGGGTTGTTCCGCTCCTCATCCTGCCCCGCGCAGGACGAGCTCCTGGTCTAATCGTGCTCTTGTTCGGTGCTGCTTCTTCACATCTGGTCGCCAAAGAGTCACTCTGTCACCCTGCAGCCTGCTAATGAGATCCCCCATTTAATTAATACCATAAGAATTTTAATTCTGACTGAATCAATTTAACGTGATGTGATTTTGTCAGCTCTATTCCCCAAGTAAAAAGTGAGCCTGATGCTTATTACATACATCATTTCACGGGCTCTGCATTCCCTGCTGACTTAAACAAATTCTAATTAAGACTAATTAAAGCATCATTTATGAAAGCGCTTGTGATAGCTATGCAAACATTCTGGGTGGGTATGCTTTGCATAATAATTATCCTAGTTAATATTAAGGCTAGGTCCTTGGCAATTAGGTCTTTGAAACAGAGAGTTATTCTGAATTTAGCCCTTTCCACTGTTAGCAATTAATAACAAAAAATAATGTGCTAAATTTATGTAGTGACTTCATTAACCGGATGCATTTAGAAGTTGTAGCTTTGTTTGCATTTTCAAGTTTTGGCATCATTTTAAAGCCAGGTGAGGTTATTAAACCAAAGAAGGGGTTTGCACGGGAGGTCCTCAGGCCGTGTTGGGAGGAGCTGTGACTGCGTGTCCCTCCAGCTGCAGTGACACTCCAGCTGGGAATGTCCTGTCCCCATGGACCTCCTCTCCTCCAGAGCCCGGTTGCAAAGCAGGAAGGGGGAGGTTTAGAATATTTTGAAACAAACCAAGCATTAGTTCCGTTTGTTTGGTTTGTGTTTCTTAGTCAGGTTTGAGAGATTTCCAATTCCTGCAGCAGCTGGTGGAATCTGGGCGCGGAGCACCGGAGAGCTGAAGGGATGCGGCTCCATCGGGTCTGCTGACCAAAGGACCATTGCCCTGGCTGCTGCTTGGTCCTTGAAATTAAATCTTCCCAGGCCAGTAAGAGGATCTGGCTGTGCTCCCCATGGGTACCACACTGCCACCAGGCAGGGGACACAGTGTTGTATTTATTTATTTATATTA
>VXAC01000042.1:606149-617677 GCA_013399225.1 Rhipidura dahli
TATATACATATATATGATTTATTTATGGATATATATGTATATTTCCAAATATTCTACTTTTTCTCTTAATGCAGAGAGTGGCCCAGGAGGTGTATAACAGCTCTACTCCCTAAAAGCTTCCCAGGGGAAAAGAGATTGGTTGAACCTCCTGCCCTGGTGTGGGTCACAGCTCCAACACACCTTCAGGAGATGCTGCAGAACCCAAGGTGACATTAAAAAACAGGATTTAAAAACCTTCCATGAATTTCCCAAACATTTTGGGTGTTTGAGACAAGAAAAACTCTGGATTTGATCAGTGAGGTCTCATTTTCTGCAAAGAGGCGAAGTGGAAAAGCTGTGAGAGGCAACTCTGGCTTCTGTGGCACTTTTGTGGCCTTCCATACACAAGAACCTAAGCACCACTTCAAACACATCATCTTTATGCTGACTGACAGCAAAGTTCTGCCTGGCCTATAGCTTTATCCAAATTAAGGTGACATTTGGTACATCCTTCTGATTCCTAATGAGAAGGGTTTGTGCTCCTCGAGGTCAGCTGTCACTTAGACATGGCATAGAATCACAGAGTCAGGGAATTACAGGAGGGTTTGGGTTGGGACAGACCTTGAAGCTCATGTCATTCCATCCCCTGCCAGCGGCAGGGACACCTCCCACTGGAGCAGGGTGCTCCAAGCCCCATCCAACCTGGCATCTTCCCAGGAAACCTGGTGAGGTGGGCTGAGGGCACCAGTCTTGCTCCTCATGCCTATTTTCTTAAGACTTTATTTTCTCTTCTTTTATTATTTGTAGTTTGGAGAGCAAAGTGCACAAAAGCCACTCGGCTCAGCTGAGAGACCCCTCTGGAGGCAGAGGGGCTCGGTGTGCACAGGCTCTGCCCGGGTAACCGGGAGGCAGGAGAGCTGCTGGCCCCGGGAATTTGGAGACAGTGGTGATTAACACCATGAGAGGGGTGATTAACACCGTGGCTGCAGCTGTCCTCACTCTGGGGTGGGAAACGCTGGCCTGGCCCGAGCTCTGTCTGGAAGGAGAAGCGCTGGGAGAAGTGCGTGCCTGGGGAAGGGGAAGTGTCAGAAATGTCAGGAGTGCCCTCCCACCCCCGCAGTCCCCGCTGCCCTGTCTCTGGGGAAGCTGCTGCCCCGGCATTTCCCCTTGGAGAGGCCAGGGGTGTTCTCCTCCAACGCCCCAACCCAACACACCCAACACACCCAACACACCCAACACACCCAACACACCCAACGCCTCACGGGTACTGCTGGTGCAACCATTCCATACAGAATCACGGAATGGGCTGGGCTGGAAAAGCCCCCCAAGGCCATCGAGTTCCTCCAGCACAGCCAGGGCCACCACTGACCCATGCCCTCAAGTGCCACATCCACATGGCTTCCTCATCCCTCCGGGGATGGGGACTCTAGTGTTTGGCCGGCCAATCCGACTGGAAATGCACACTGTATAAACAGAGGAATATATCAATTTATGCTAATTTTGTCTGGTTAATTTTTAACAGCTTTTTGCTATATTGGCTTTCGAGGTTGTAGTGTGTGACTTGCCGGCGTTATTGGATTGACAGGCAGCTGGCGCAATAATAAACCCGCTATTCCCATCCCTGCCGAGGGCTCAGGGAGGGATGAGAACAAGACAGATATCTACCCACTCACCATTTAACGTGTACTGCTCCTCGCTGAACATGCAGATGGCATGGCGGTCCCAGATTTCATTTGAGTTAATCTAATCCCTCCACTGCTCCCACTAGAAAGGAGGGCATTAGCAGCCATATGTCAACCAGATTTGTCAGATTATTCATTACAATTAATTGCTGTTCTCACTTAAGGCCTTTAAGGCTGTGAATTGCTCTGAATTCTATTGCAAACACAAAATTATGAGTAAAAGACTTTAGCCCTGTCATTCAAATTTCACGCTGACCTTTATCAGCTTTTGGCTTTTCCATGGGTGCTGGGCTGAAAGCTTTCTAATTGGGGCTCCATTTCTTCCTCACTCCAGGTAAGCTGTCGGCCGGAGCCGGTGCCGCGGCCGCCGAGACAAGAGCAGGACTCGGCTGGCCCAGCAGACAGTATTTAACTGCCTGCTCATAATGCATTAGGAGGGTAATGAAACGAGCTGGGTGTCATAATGACCCAATATACTAATTAAGCCTCTAAATACTGCAGCTTTGTAAGACATTTTCTGTCCTGGGCGGACTTTTTGGAACTGCGTTTCTCTTTGCTTTGTTTCATTAGCTAAACTCTTTCACAAGTTATTTTATGGATCATCATTAGGTGAGATATTGGGGAGAAATTCCTGGCCGTGAGGCCCTGGCACGGCTCCAGGGCCCCGGCTGTCCTGGGAATGACGCTGCCCACAAAGGGGTCACACACATGTCTGGAAATGGCCTCTGACATTCCCCTTGCTCTGGGCTGGCTAAAGAAAGGCATTAAAAAGGGGAAGATTTAACCTCAGTGCAGAAAAAGTCCAAAAATATAAGTCCATAATTAATTAATTTTCTGAGAGCTCTGCCTCAATTTGCCCTCACCAGCACCAGCACCTCCCTTACCCCCATCACAGCACTCAGGGGTGGACCCAGCATCCCCCTGCTCCTCTTTGGGCACCTGGGTGCCTCCCCAGTGTGATGTGCTGATAACGGAATGCAGGGATTCGGGAGCTGGAGGGAAATCCCGCCCGCGGTTCTGCAGGCGCCGCTGCCTCGGGGAGGGGAGGCTCTGCCACCCCGAGCGATGCTCGTTAGGGTGTCACTCTCTGAGATGCACAGACATATGCATATGTATAGATTTTTATATATAAACACACATTTATATATATATACACATGAAGGTAAATGCCTGTGTGTGTATATAAACATGATTTTATACATATATATATAAAATATGTATTAATGAACAATTAGCAAAGAGATAATCTCACGATCTGCGAGTACTTTGTATTCCAGTCTGTTCTCCGTGTGAAGTGTTTGGATTCACAGTCTGTAATCTCACATCTCCTGCCAAAACACCAACCTGAATAATGTCTATTTACTTTTAAACCTTGCTGAGAGAGAGGAATTTACAATTCATGGGGAGCGCTGCCCGCCACGGCACCGGCACCGTGTGACGCCGGGCAGGCAGAGCCCTGCACAGCCCAAGGGAGGAAACAGGGCAGGGACAGTGAGGCTGCTGGGGAGATGGGGAGGGGGTCCACCAGTGCTGGGGTCTTGGGATGCATGTGGAGCTCTGCAGCATGGCCAGGTGAGGATGCAGGGCTGCACCCAGGGCCCTGCAACACGAGGCTGGGTGAGGATGCAGGGATGGAGGTGGAGCCCTGTGGCGTGGCCTGGTGAGGATGCAGGGATGCAGGGATGCACATGCCCAGGTGACGATGCAGGGATGCAGGGGTGCAGGGATGCAGGGATGCACATGGCCAGGTGAGGATGCAGGGATGCAGGGATGCACATGCCCAGGTGAGGATGCAGGGATGCAGGGATGCACATGCCCAGGTGAGGATGCAGGGATGCAGGGGTGCAGGGATGCAGGGATGCACATGCCCAGGTGAGGATGCAGGGGTGCAGGTGCCTCAGTGAGGATGCAGGGGTGCAGCCAAGCCCCCGTGGCAGGTGAGGATGCAGAGATGATGGACAGGGATGAGGTGGGCAGACCCCCTGCCGCTGGCAGACAGGCCCAGCCCCTTCCCAGCCCAATATTGGCCAGCAGTGGCCGTTATTAAACATACAATATCCCTGCATGGAGGGATGGTAGAAATGATATAAAATTTCATATAGCCACCCTGGTGTATAAACAGGCTAAATCCCTACACGTTTTCAGCCCTCAGCAGTCTAAAGGTTAAAGCCTGTCAGCTGGATTTCACAGATTCCAGGAAGGAATGGAGAAGTCACGCCAACTCCTCATTGTACACCAGTGATCAAACATCTCCTCATTACACTTCAATATTGTTGCCTCTAAAGGTCACCATTGCTGAACATAATCACACAAAATCAAAACTGCAAACTTTATATATCATGGAGGTAGTAAATAGCTCGGAGGTTTATTTTCTGGTGCCTGAACAACATTCCGAGCCCATTTATAAATTCCTGGGTGCTGTGGCATGAACTGAGCGCATTCGCAGGGGCTAACAAAAGCTTCAATTAAATCAATTTCCTGTGAAAAATATTCAAAATAATTTATTAGGTCAGTACCAACTGGTCTAATCAAGCAATTGTTCCTCAGCAACTTTAATTTGCATAATTAAAAAAGAAGAATTTTGATTATTTAGAGAAACAGCAGATTTTTAAGAACATGATTTCTAGGTCAGATTCCTTGAAACACTTCATCCTTGATGCAGAGAGGATCCTGGAATTTATTGAGATGTTTCTAAGTTGTGCTATAAATCGTGGATCACTCCATTATTTTCCTATTCACTGGTTTTCCTGAGCATTCATTTAGCTCAGCAGGGCCTCAGCCCCGGCTCAACCACAGGCTCCCTGGAAAACCACGTCCACTCTTTTCACCTCAGTGAAAACACAACAATTCAGACCTGGGATGGAAGGACACTTCTCCAGACTCAGGCCAAGTAAGACAGGAAAACTGATCCTGAGCAGAGAGACTGACAGGTGCAGTGAGCAGTTTTGCAGCAGGATGGATTCATGGATGAAAAGGAAAATTTCCACCAGCCAAAATTATTTGCCAACTACTTGCCAAATTCAGCTGAGGGCAGGTATGAGAAAGGAGAAAACGTAAAGCAGAAGGATTTCAGCTATTCCATGGACGGAATGTTCAGCCAACCCCAAACAGAGTTGTTTGTACATGAAGAAAAATAATCCAGGAATTTTTCTGCTGGCCCTGACAGAATTAATTTTATGCCAGAGTTCAGCCAAGACCCTGAGCTAGAACTTGCACCTGGGGCCAGGAGGTCCTGTCCTGGCTCTGGGACACATCCATGGACACCAGGGACCTTTCCAGGCTGGCGCAGCCCTGGGCTTCTCCCGCCTCTGGAGCGGGAAGGAGGGTGAGGCTGGATCCCCGTATCCCAGCAAGCAGCCCATGGGGTCAGGCCTCGAGGGGCTGTGCTCAGCGAACCCCCTGCCCGCTGAGTTCCCATCCCCAGGCCCTCTCCCAGCTGGATGCTGCACAAGGATTGAAGAAGGGTAGAGTCAGACCTGACCCGGCTGCTCCACTTCTGCCTCCGCAAAGTCAGAGCTCAGAGGAGATGAAAAGGTCCATTAATAAGATTATTCCCATTCATTTTGATATCTAAATCTGTGCCAGCAGGCATAGCTATCAGATATCTGAATTCTTGTGACAAAAGTGCCCCAGGGATGCTGCAGTCCCCACGGCAGTCCCAGCTTTTTACCTGCTCTGCCAGCCGGGCTCAGCCCCATTCCCGCCTGCCACCACGGTGTCCCAGCCGTGCTCCTGTCCCCTCCAGTGTCCTCCAGCCATGGAGATCCCAGCTGAGCAGCTGTGGGTTTCAAATGGCCAGGGGAAACACAGACAAGGATGTGTGCCAGTGGATTTTAAATCCCAGCCCTGGCTCCCTGCAGCATCCTCTGCTGCTCAGGAACCTCTGCCCTGCCCGGAACCAGCCGGCAGCAGCCCCGATGAATCCACTTTGCTCTGTTCCCACCGGCTTCACACCCACTCGAGGAGCTGTGTGCAGGGGACACAAAGTGGGGTGCAGGGGACACAAAGTGGGCCTGCCTGGTGTCCCCGTGGCCAGGCACCGGGTCCCGTGTGGGCAGCGGTGCCGTGCCCAGCTCCCTCCCGGCCGCAGCCCCTCCTCGGCTGCTCCCCGGCCGGGCTGTGCTGACGTGGGGATCGCCCACGAGTTCTCCTTTCCATCAGCCCTGGTTAAGAGGCCCTTGGGGAACGCTGGGAGCAGGGGCAGGAAGGCTCCGCTCCCAGAGGCGATGAAACGCTCGGGAATAAGCAGCTCCCTTCAAAGCGGAGCCGGAAAGCTCCCCGGGCATCCCCGGGCTCCGAACGGACCAGCAGTCCATCCCGCGGGCTTCAAAGGGTGCTCTCGTCCGAGCTGGCCCCGAGACAGCCCCAGCCCTCGGACACCCGCAAACACACACGCTTTGCTGCCTCCCTCCCCCCCCTCCCCCGTGGAAACTTCTCCGGATAATTGATCCTTTCAGGAAAAGAGAATAACATACTCGAGGTCCCATCCTCTTGCCGCAGGAGTCAATGGGAATTTGGCTAATGACACTCCCGGGAGCAGAGCGAGCCTTCGATTTCCAATAGGGAAGCAGCTCTGGGCTGCAGGGGAAGGTTTAATGCAGTGCTGGGCTGACACGGACGGGGCTCAGCCCTTCTCTCTCCCTGCCAGGACCCGCCCGGGCGGGGACCCTTCACATGGAGCCTCTCCCAGCAGCTGGAGAAGACCTCCAAGACCACAAAGTCCAACCTTTTCAAACTTCCCTGCCAGTATTCCCTGCAGAGGAGACACAGCCTTACTGGGAGCTGCAGAGGCTCCCCTGGGGGGTCAGACCCCCTGGCACTGCTGGTCCCCCATGTCGTGACCCCCTTTGCAGGAGATGCCCCTGGCACACCCGTGCCCACCACTGCACAAACTCTCTCCACACTGAAAACGAGGTGATTTCTCTAATATTCCCATTGAAATCAACAGGATGGCATGAAGAAAAAAGCGTTACCTAATCCACGCCAAGGGATGTGGACACAGATCCCACATTTTCCCGGGAAAGCTGTGCACCAGCTGTTTTGATGTGCACACACTTGGAGCCCGTGTGTTGAGCCGGTGCCACTGAGAGCTGCTCTGCACAACCCGGTTTTGCTTCTTTTTACCATGACAAAGGACTCGGGTTCCTATGAATAAATCTGTAACTAGACCACACACGATTATTAGGCTCCGTACCAATTGTCCCTCATTAATGATTCAGAGGAGCCATTAGCATTTTGAGGCAAACAAGGTGTACTTAGTTAGCGGGACATGACCCAGCTGTCATTAAATTATATCTATGATTAATGATCTTCAGAGGCAGCGCTCTGAGCCTGGGCGAGGGTGAAGGGACAGAGAGGGGGGTCATGGCTGGCAGTGGGATGCTGCAGGGGCCCTCAGATGCAATCATGGAATGGTTTGGGCTGGAAAAGTCCAAACCATTCCCCCAGCACTGCCAAGGCCACCACTGATCCATGTCCCCAGGTGCCACATCCACACAGCTTTTAAATCCCTCCAGGGATGGGGACCCTACACTGCCCTGGGCAGCTGTGCCAGGGCTGGACAGCCCTTTCCAGGAAGGAATTTTCCCTAATATCCAATCTGAACATCTCCTGCAACAACTTGAGGCTGTTTCATCTCGCCCTCTTGCGTGTTACCCAGGAGCAGAGAGAATTCGTTTTATTTACAGAAAACCTGATACCTCCCCAGCAACTGCAGACTGGGATCAAAAGTGGTTGAGGAAACACAGAGCCAAAGGTTGAAGCTGAGGGATGGGTGACAGCAGTGTCAGGGCGGGCATGGCCAACAGCTCAGGAAAAATGGCACAACATTTAGAGAGAAAACACTATTTTTGCTGCCAGATTTTAATTTAATTAGGGATTGTTTGGGTTTTGTTCTTTTGAATGCGGTTTGTTTATGGCTGTTGGTGGAGAAGTCCCACTGCCATGGCAACGTGCAGCAAACACACGGGAGAGCACTGGGAGCGCTTTGTCACGGGCTGTCACTCACCTGCCAGGGGAGGGGAAGGAGCTTCCGAGCAGCAGAACACGGGAAACTCTCAGAATGAACCCGGGCTGGAGCAGTGACAAGTTATCTGCACTCACCACAACTCTTCACAATACCCATATGTAAATGTTGACAGGACAGGAGGGAATTGAATGAGGCTGTGGGAAGAACGTTGAGTTTCCATCTGAATTTGTTTTATCATAATGCTGTTGCAAAATCAGGTTATTCTGTTCTTTCTTGCTGGACAGACCTTGCAGACACTCTGCAATTCAGTCAAGATTCAGTGTTTGACAGAAGTGCTCCAAAGTGTCTCCCCAGTGATTTGCTGTGGGAAAACAACGCTAAAATGCTGGGCTTCCCCTTGGGTTTTTTTTTGGTTTCTGGGAGAGAGGATGTTCTGTGGGCTGTGGAAACACAGGAGTCGAATTGGCTGAGCAGGAAAAGCAGGGAGGCGTTGCTGGGGCCGGCTGGTCAGCGGGCAGGGAGGCAGGAGGGGACAGTGATGGGCTGCCAGTGGCACAGGGATGCTCCTGCAGCACTGGCCAGCGAGTGACAGGGCTGGTGACCTGAGCCTTTGTCCCTCACGTGCAGCAGCTCGCGGGGTGAGGCTCAGCCTCGGCTGCCTTCAGGGACTGTGTCCTTTGGCCTCCCTTCAGTGCTGGGGTGGCAGCAGTAAGGGGACAAAGGCCAGGCTTTGGGAGCAGCCCGTGTTCTCTCTGTGACCTGGGAATGTGTGATGAGAGGCAGCAGAGGGGCTGGAGTGACAGGACATCACCACTGGCCGGGCACCATCCGCAGGTGTCCCCATGGCCGTGGGGACAATGTCCCTGTGCAGCCCCCGCCTCTGCCTGGCTACTCCATCCCCCCTTCCAGTGCTCCAGCCAGGGACTTCCCTTCTCCTGGGCCCGCCCTGCTTGGGCAGTGCTGCTCCAGCCCCTCTGCTTCCAACCCTGGCTGGAAACTTTATCCAAGAGTGACCTTCAGCTTAGAACAAAACACAGTTTTGGTCTATTGGAATGCCAGAACCCTAAGCTGGAGGCCCAGCTGTGGTCAGTCCATGCAGAGACTCCCTTCATGTATTTTTCCCCCCCGTGCCCCCCCTGATGTCCCTGTTGTCCAGCCCAGGTGGCTCAGCTCGTGCTGCTGTGTAAGCCTTGGCTTCATAAAGAGTGCTGTGGTTCACAGCATCACCCATCCACACACAGGGACATCTTCAGGGCTGCTCCCACGGCCACGGAGTGAGGGGAAACCCTCCATCAACTTCAGGGGATAAAACCTTCATAACTAATTTATAGCTAATTACATTATTAATATTCGAGTCTTTATAAGTTGTCCCAAAAGGCAGCAGCTGTCGGGAGGGCACTCAGGGCTGTGCTCTGCAGCAGGGCACCAGGCGGGGGACACAGGGCTGGGGACACCAGCCTGGGGACACGGGGCTGGGGACATGGGGGTCCCCCAGCCAGCTTGGGGGGAGCCATGGGTTGGTGCTTGGCACCACTGCCCTCATGTGGGTTTGTTAAATCCTGATCATCATAAGCGTCCTTTCACAGGATTCCAGGATCACTGAGGCTGGAAACCCCTCCAAGACCATCGAGTCCAGCCTGTGATCAATCCCCACTTTGTCCCCAGCCCAGAGCCCTGAGTGCCGTGTCCAGGCCTTCCTTGGACACCTCCAGGGGTGGGGACTCCACCAGCACCCTGGGCGTTCTTCCCCTCTGGGAGCAGCTGCCTGTCGCTGCCACCAGCAGTGTCCCTGCAGGATGCTCAGCCCGGGACACGCCCAAAGGCGGCAGCAGCTCCTGGAGTTTGAGCTTCCTGGAGGGGACTTTCCTCTCCGCTGTCCCCACAGGGTGGAGGAGCCATGGGGCTGATGAAGGGCAGAGGGAGAGGTGGGGACAGGGATGGGGAGGTCACTGCTGTTGGTGGCAGTGCCGTGGCTTGATGGCAGTGCTGTGGGGTTGGTGGCAGTGCCGTGGGATGGTGGAAATGCTGTGGGTTGGTGGCAGTGCCATGCGTTGGTGGCAGTGCTGTGGCTTGGTGGCAGTGCCATGGGTTGGTGGCAGTGCCATGTGTTGGTGGCAGTGCTGTAGGGTGGTGGCAGTGCTGTGGGGTTGGTGGCAGTGCCGTGGGGTGGTGGAAATGCTGTGGGTTGGTGGCAGTGCCATGCGTTGGTGGCAGTGCCATGCGTTGGTGGCAATGCCCTGGGGTTTTCCCCTTGTCCCCAGGCCCAGTGACAGCAGGGGGAAGTGAGAGCGCTGGGGCTGGAAAAGGCAGAAGTGAAGTTCATGTGACTGCAGCCCCCAGCCGGCTGGAGGTGACAGCCTGAGGCTCGTGTGACAGTCACAGCTGCTTACACGACACCCCCGGACAGGGCCATAGGAGCCACGCCAGGCAGAGATGTGTCACAGCTGCCAGGGCACCAGGGGCTGGGAAAACTCTGATAAGAGTGATCAGCTCCTGCCCCTGGGGCTGCCCGTTCCCGGGCACCTGCCTGAGGTGTAATCACTTCTTACATGGCCCAATTAGAAGGCTGATGAGATTTCTGGTCACTTTTTGGCACCCTCCTCACCTCTTGCCCAAGACAAGGAAGATGCTCCCTGGAGAAGCACCTGGAACTGCACTGCCAGGCAAAAAACATCTGGGGCTGGCACTGCCAGGTTCCCTGTCCCGTCTCATCTCCAGCCTGCAGCCCCCTCCTCAGCCTCCAGCCCAGCTCAGCACCAGGGCCTGTGTCCAAAATCAGCTGTAAGCCCTTACTGATGTCTTTCTCCTGTCAAGCACCAAGGAATTGTGCATTCCCATGGCACTTTCCTTCCTAATGAAGTTCAGGTGCCGTTTTTCTTCTGAAAAACTGGATACACCCCTGTTTCTGCTAAAAACAATAAGTGCTGACTATTTGGTGAGGCAGGAGGCTGGCAGGAGAGACGCACGAGGCAGGGCAGAGCCGAGGCAGCAGAGCTGCAGCAGCTCCTCTGGGCTGGCAGGTGATGCAGGGCCAGCCCAACAAGTGTTAAACAGCAGGGCAGCGGTGCTGCGGCCGCAGCGCTGCCAGGGTGGGAGCCGTCTCTGGAGTGTAATAGGTTTTAAATTGGAGGCCTCCACTTAAACCCCACAGGAAATGAGAGGGGTCACAGAGGCAAAGATTGCACCACTGTTATATTACTTTAAAAGACAATCTAATTTCTCTGTCAGAAATTGCAGCGGTTTTTTGGGAGATGTCTTTGACAAAGGATGTGATAATTCGGGGCTGTGGCTGAGCTGTGCCGGGAGCGTGTGGGGAGCTGTGGCATTTCACAGGGCAGGGGCTGAGTGGGGAACACGAATTGCAGTGGATGCAGCTCCACCAGGTCGGGGTGGGGGTTCCACTGGGAGCACAGAGCAAGGCCATGCTGGAGGGCAGGATGGGGGACCCTGAGCCCTCAGCACCCCATGGCACCCCAGGGTGGGGAGCCCCAAAGTCCTGCCGCAGCCCTGCTCCAGTGCCCCAGTCCTGCTGGCAGAAAATCCTTAACAAACACTGAACAAACAGAATAAAGCATCTCCTTTGCTGGCCCCGAGCCCTCCCGACTCGCCCGGGCCGCGTGCTCCCCGCAGCGGGTCACGGTGCTCTGGAAATCCCAGATGGGTCATGGGAAGAGGAACAGCCACAGCACCCAGAGCCCTGCCTGTCTCTGGGGGTGGAAGCAGAAACCCCACAAACACTTCTGTTTGCTCCCACAGATGGAGGGAGGCTGGGGACGGGCTGGGGACGGGCTGGGAATGGGCTGGGATGGGATGGGATGGGCTGGGATGGTGCTGGGCTGGGATGGGCTGGGATGGTGCTGGGATGGTACTGGGATGGGCTGGGATGGTGCTGGGCTGGG
>VXAC01000042.1:617750-622750 GCA_013399225.1 Rhipidura dahli
TGGCCACCCCCCAGCAGCAGCCCCGGCCCAGGGTGGGACGGCCACCCTGGGGTTGCTGCAGGGTCGGGGCAGCCCCTCTCACCCGTGACTTCTTATCATCCCTGTCCAGCAACCCACACAGCCCAGCCCAAAAACCACCCAAGCCAACCCCAAGCCAACCTGGCCCAGTTTAACCCAGCTCCATCCAGTCCCAGCCAAACCCCAACCCACTCCCACCCCCTCCCCACCACTCCTCACCTAACAGCCCATCATGCCATGGGCTGGATCTCACCTTAATTCTCTAAAAAATGGAAAACCATAAGAAATAGTGGAGATTATGCAAATTAAACTTAACTCTCCTACACACATCTTGCAAGTTTTCCCTTTTTCTGCTGCCTGTAGCATTTGCTGTCTTACTCAAAATATCCAATTCTAGAAGTTTTGGGGTTTTTTTCTTTTTTTTTGAAGAAGGTGAACTCTTGAAATCATTGCTTGTATCAGGGCAGAATTGTCTGCAGGGACACAACAGCTTCCACCAGGGCAAATTCCAGCCCCGTGGGGAGGCAGTTCCTGGTGTTGCTGCTCTCTATTCCAGGTGCCAGAGGAGCCAGGGCAGTTTCTCAGGAGAGCTGAAGTTTTTTACCTTCTGTCCCAGCCAGCACAGAGGGGCCAGCCTGAATGACAGCAAGGTCGTGATCACCTCTGCTGGGCCAGAGTATTTGTACATCCTCTGTAGAACACAAAGCCCCAGAGATGCAGATGTTCCCTAGGCTGAGTCTTTTACACTTGAAATGATATTTTGTATTTCCATTTTTTCAGCAACTTATTAATTTGTGAGCTTAACAGGAGCGTGCCCTGTGCCATGTGTCTCAATTGCATTGCATAAATATTTAACACTCCTGGAAAACAATAATTTTCTAACCCAAAAAATAGCATTACACAAATTAAACAATTGCTAAGTGACCACGGTGCTTTTTCATGAATCCCATCTACTTTATTAACCTGAGAGAAGCCAAGGGAGCCAATTACAGAGCACTAAACTGTGCCATCAGCTGCTTGGGAAAGGCCATTATATTTTCAGCTTCTGTGTAGCTCAATGAGAATTAGAGTTAAATGTGTATTTTGAATGCAATGGGTTATTACTATGTAGTTAATCATACAATTACTTTTTATTGTGGGGCTGTTGAAGTTTAGGGGGGCCCTGAGAGGGCTCAGTGAGAGCAGCCCCTGGTGCTGCCCAGGCCAGTGGGGTCAGCACCAGGCTCACAGCACTCTCCAAAGTCTCCCCAAACTGTGTCACTTGTAGAATTTGCACTTGACTTTTGCAAACATTAAATGTTCCTGTCACCGAGAACTAATTAAGAAATCCGGGCCACTGTTGCCGAGCTAATTCTGTTCGGGTTGACTGCATGTTCAAATCTGGCTCTGGATGCTCATCTAATGTGTACTGTGACCAACTATTGCAGTTGGATTAAGGTAATTACCTAGCTCAACACTTTTCTGAAACATTTTACAGTAATGGAATCCAAAGCTTTTATGTGCTTCTCCATCTTCACGTCAGAGGATTGGGAGTGTGAAGCTGTGCTTGAGGGTGGAAAAGCCAAAGCCCAGCTTATCACCAGCCTTTGGGGCAGCTCAGCTGGGCTCAGGCTCCTGATTCCAACTGGGCACTGCAGGAAAAGGCTCTGGAGAGGAGGGGGCAGCCGGGGGGGGTCGGGCTCTGCTGGCAGGGAACAGGGACAGGAGGAGAGGGAACGGCCCCAGGCTGGGCCAGGGGAGGGGCAGGATGGACAGCAGCAGGAATTTACCCATGGAAAGGGTGCTCAGGAATAGGAACTGCCCAGGGAGGTTTGGAGTGCCCATCCCTGGAGGTGGCCAGGGAATCCCTGGAGGTGGCACTGAGAGCTCTGGGCTGGGGACAAGGTGGGCATCGGGCACAGCTGGGACTGGATGGGCTGGGAGGGCTTTTCCAGCCTAAATAATTTTGTGAATTTCACAGACCTTGGGAAGAGCCTCAGCTTTGGCAAGAGAGAGGCAACCTGCTTTGGATCTGGGAAACCAGTGACCCTGGGACTGACCATGATTTTTCATGAAAAGTGCAAAATGGGGAATGTCTTGCGAAAATCACCAGAGAAAGGCAAGTCATGAGAAGCGAGAACCCAAATGCAACCAGAGGCAGTAACAGGGGAACACAGCAGATCTCTCCTGGGAAGAGAAGGCCTTTGGTCTGCTGCAGAGAGATGGAAGGAGAGCCACAGCCCTGTCCCTGCTGCACAGCCAGCACACTGCAGCAGCTGAGCCGGGGCTGCACCCCGAGCCCTCCCTGTGCACTGCTAACAAGGGCCACCTGTGATGGTTCTGCTCCTCATTCCCACAGACTGGGCAGTAACTTGCAGGCACTGCCCCTGAGCTGGGCTCGAGGCAGCCACCTGGAACAGAAGGGGCCTCTGGAGCCCACGGACAGTGTCCTGAAATGCCCATCTCGAGCTGGCCTGGGCACGGGAGGCACGGGGGTGTCCCTCAGGTGCTCCCACCACTGCCCCGACCCCTGGCAGGGCAGCACACAGCCAGGACGGTGCTGATGGTGCTGGGTTCTGCCCCACGGAGCAGAACCTCCACCCAGATCACTCCTGTTGGTCACCTCCAGGCCCCGGGGAGGATCTGCTGCTGGGTGCAGGGACAGGAGCTGAGCTGGGTGACCCCCGAGGTCCCTTCCAGCTCCGGGTGCTCCCTGATCCCGTGATCCGCCCCCACTCTGGGCTCTCTGGTCCTGCTGCTGGCACAGATGGGATGGGCAGGAGGCAGCAGTGCCCACGTGTGAACACCACCTGGGGCATTTCTCAGCCCACATCAGACGTCCCCAACAAACCTCATTTTAAAAGAATTTATTAAAAAATACAGACCCACACAGATTCCAAACCAAACCACCCACAGGGGAATGGGAGCCCTCAGCCACTCCAGGATGAAAGGATGACCAATAATGAGTGAAACTGGACCCTGTTCCTTGGTCCTCCTGCAGCCATGAGCAGGAGGAGGGATATCAGCACCAGGCTGGATGGGGCTTGGAACAACCTGGGATAGAGGAAGGTGTCCCTGCCCAAGGCAGTGGGGAGAACAGGATGAGCTTTAAGGTCCCTTTCAACCCAAACCACTCTGGGGTTTTCTATGATCTTATAAATTCATCAATTTTAATTCAATTTCCTTTTCTTCTCTCTGACATTCTGTGATCAGAGAGAGGGTACAACTACAATTTAGCCCTTTGGTAGAATTTACTTCAGTGATTAAAATAACTGCATGGAATTAGCACAATTCTAACGTTGTTTTTTATCTTGAATGGCAGAAAATCATTGCTCCTGGGATAATTCTTAACCTAACAGAGTGACCCCTATGAAATACATCCAAAAGTTTTATGATTTTTCCCCCTTCATGCTAATTTAATGTAGCCCAATTGTTTAATCTCAAACCGAACACATTCCAAATAAAGTAATGCAGCTCACAACAAGACACTGCAGGAAATAATTAGGTTGCAAGTTGTGGAGGCTTTAATACGGTTGAAATTATATAACTATCTTTGCATTCCCTGTATGGTCCTATTAAATGCAGTCGGCATTGATGTCGGGAGCTGTCAGGAAGCAAAATGAAAAATAGTTTTAATAGCTGCTCTTTGACCTGTTTTATATTTTATGTCAATTATAACAGCACACAACCATGCATAATTATGAAGCATAGATGCATTAAAATGTACACATAATTTGTGTTCTTATGGCAACCGTTGCATTAGGATCTGGAAAACAAACGGATGGCTTCCCATTGTGAAGGCACTGGGATGTGGAGCAGCCGGAGTTCTGTCTGTCTGCTCGCTCTGGGGGTGCAAACCAAACCTCCCGAGGGACAAACAGCCCCAGCAGCTCAGTGTCCACCTGGCCCCCGGCCCAAGGCCCCGGCCACGGGCCCAGCACTCACCAGGAGTGGTGAATTAAAGGAAACAAGAAGGGATTTTCCCTAAGTTCGTTTAGAACATTCCAGAACTCTCCATCCAAGTCCATTCACCACGAGGGTTAATTACAAACTGCAGTCCCAGGCCTGTTTCCCTTGCTCGCCTCTTTCCTATGTGAAATATTTTTAAACCTCCTGAGCTGTGACACAGAGCAGGGGAGCCAGTTTAAAAAGTTATCTAAGCAAAACAAATGTTTTAGCAATTCCTTTGGGCTGCTGGGATGAAGTTTGGTAGAGGGTTGGTGTCAATGTTGTGTCCATCCCCTGCCAAGAGCTCTCCACCTTTGGGCTTAATGGAGGAGCTGTGAGTGGTTTGATTTTGTAGTTGTTTTACTTTTATTTTTTAAAGTGATCTGTTATATTTGGGTATAAATCAGAGAAAGTCTAAGGGAAATCACTAAATCAGTTCCTTTTTCTTCTATTAAAAGAAAAGAAAACCAAACCAAACCAAACCTCCAATCCCTGAGCTGCCCTTCTGCCAAAAGCTCGCTCAGGTCTGGGACATGGTGGGGTGAGTTCCTTGTGGAATGAGGTGGAACGAGAGGGGTTTTAAGGTTCCTTCCAACCCAGGCTATTCTGGGATTCTATGAAATGCTTCTAAGCTGATGCTGAAGATTTACCCAGAACTGATTGTCCTTCCCGAAGCAGGAAACTGAACAAGACCCATTTCCTTGTCCCGGCTCCGAGGTGCACACGTCTCCACCTTGATTTTGAGCAGCACCTGCTCCCCTGGCCGTGCCAGACCCACAGGGCAGCGTGGGCAAGGCTGGGGCAGCTGTGCCGTGGATGGGCACCTGAGGAAGCCTGGCCCGTCACACTGGACCAAGGAAAGGATGTCCCCCCCTCCCCATTTCTGGTGACAGGCGAGAGGAAACAGCAGCAGGACGAGACACCTGGGCACGAACCTGACCCTGACGTGGTTCCCGTCTGTTCTGGGTGAGCAGCGCTGCCCAGGAGCGGCAGGAGCGAACCCCGGCAGTGAAATCCCCCAGCAAGGGGAGAGCCCTGGCTGTGCTCATCTCAGA
>VXAC01000043.1:23110-33386 GCA_013399225.1 Rhipidura dahli
GTTCCGCCGGGAGGGGGCGCCCCCGGCCCGCGTTGAGCCGCCGTCGGGGGGTCCCGGGGGGGCCGCGCCGGACGGTCCCCGCTGATCCCCCCCGCACAGCCGTCCCCAGCCCCGAGAGCGCCGGGCGATGCCTGAAGCTGCGCGTCACCGTCTGCTGCCGAGGCACCAGTGAGTCCGGCTGGGGGGGCTGTGCCCCAAAGCTCGGGGGCTCCCCCGCCCCCCGGGCGGACCAGTCTCCACTGGGGAGTACCGGAGCCTCGGGGGCGGCTCCAGGTAACCCAGGGGAGCCGATCCCTGACAACGGTGGGTTTTTTTTCAGCACCAGAGCCGGTGACAGAAGTACCCAATTCGCAGCCCCGAGGGCGTGGGGGCCCCGAGGGTGAGTACGGGGCGTGGGGGAGTTGGGAGGCCGGGAACCGGCTCGCCCTGACCACTGTTTCTGTCCTGGCAGATGTGGTGCCTGCCCGGGGCACTGCGGCCCCATCACAGCCCTGCACCCTGTGCCTGGCGCTCGTGCTCCTGGCCCTGCTCTGGATCTGACCCCGGCGCTGCCCGTGGCAGGGGGATGGGCTCCTCTGCCCCAACGCCGCTTCCAGACTCTTCCTCACAGCCAACCCCCCCAAGCCCGTGGGGCAGCCCCAGGCCATGACCCACCTGCCGGACCTCTGCAAAGACGAGCTGGGGCCGGGAGCTCCGGGCTGGAAGGTGAGGGGCAGCGGGGGCTTGGAGGCAGCGGGTGAACACCCACCCACTGCCCTGAAGCATCCCTGGCCGGGGCTCTCTCCCTCCCAGGGCCATCGCTTACCACCAGCATCGCCACACGTCGGGATCGCCAGGAGTCAGCATCGCCGCACGCCGGGATTGCCGCACACTGGCACTGCCCCACCGGCCACCTGCCCCAGTGTTGGGGTCCCCTCAGCGAATGCCTGCTCTGCCCCACGGCCATCACCTCATCTCGTGCCTTTCCCCACGGACCCCCCGCCCCTGGGGCCCAGGGACCCCCAACCGCGGAGCGGGGCAGCAGCTCCGATGGTGGCATCCGCCGCTGCCGTGTCCTCCTCCGGCGAGGACACGCTGATCTGTCTTCTGGGAAGACGCCTTCCTCCGTGCCCTCGGTTTGGTTTTAACCCCTGGTAGTGACTGAGCAATACAGTATTTGCAAGATCGCTGTGCCCCAGCTGTGTGGCCCCGCTGCCATCCCCCTGCCCGTGCCCCCCACCCCCGCACCGATGCCAAGGCAGCTCCTCCAGGGGGGTCCCTGCCCCTCGCTCCCTGCACAGCCTTTATGGCCAAGGGCTTAATTGCAGCAGTTTGATATTGAGTCGTCAGCTCCTGTCAGCAGAGAGCTTTAATTACAGACGAGCTGCTGGTAATTAACACCTGGTGGTGGGATGAGCACTGGGACAGGGGGTGAGGGGGCAATGGGCTTGGGGGTCACTCACCCAAAGCCTCCAGCCAGGCACCCTTGTCCCTCTTGCCACCCTTGGGCGTGGTTGGGGTGCCCTCAGAGCAGCCACTCTGTCTATTTCTCCATCTGCTATGCACCCCATAAGATGCACCCCTGACTTGGGTGGCTGTGGGGAGCTGCAGGGTTTCCCCCTTCCCCAGCGGGCACCCAGGCTGCTGTGGGAGCCTATCCCATGTCACCACTGGATCCCTGTCGGAATCATGGCTCTGGCGCAGCCACATGCCCCAGGCTTGCCAACTGGCAGGAGAGTTCCCTGAGGCTCTTGGTCCCCCATCCCACGAGTGCAGCCCCCCACTTGTCCTCCTGGGGGGCTCAAGAGGGGCCCGACTCCCCCCGGGGCTGCCCGCGGCAGGGCCCCCCAGCCCCTCGCCGCGCAGGCGTTGCCGGCCGCCTGCCGCAGTGGTGCCGGGCACGTCAGACAGGTTTTATGGCTTCTGGGAGAAAGAAGCTGCTTGGCAAGAGGCTGAGCGAAAGCATCGACCGTGCCGCTCCCCTCCCCCCGCTCTGCTGCCTGCCCTTCCCCCACTGCACCCTGCACCCCGTCCTGCACCCTGCCCTGCAGGGAGGGGTACCCCATCCCCATGGGCTGCCCAGTGCAGAGGGGGGCATGTCCCTTGGGACCCTCCCCCCAGGAGGGGGTGACACCATCTGAGGGACACCAAACTGAGGGACCCCCGTGTAGGATGCTGGGTGGGGGCACCCCCCAAAGTGCTCATCCATGGGTGTGCTGGGGGACAATGGTGCCTGCAGGACCAGCGTGTGAGGATGCCAGCAGTGATGGTGACTTGTGGGACCCCCATGCAGGGATGACCGGGGCCTGTACCCTGCAGGACCCCCATGCAGGGATTCCAGGGGACAGCCATGCCCTGTGGGACCCTCACGCAGGGATGCTGAGGGGCTGTGTGCTTTAGGGTCCCCATGCAGGGATTCTGGGGTGCTGCGCCCTGTGGGATCCCCATGTGGGGATGCTGGGTGGGGGCATCCTCCAAGGGACCCTCATACAAACATGCTGGGGGACAACTGTGCCCCGCAGGATCCCCATGTGGGGATCTTGGTGGGCTGTGCCTTGTGGGAACCCAGGCAGGGATTCCAGGGGGGGCTGCCCATTGCACCGCCCCTTCCCCAGACCCCCAGGGATTCCCAGATGAGGCCAAGGGGTCCCTGTGGGACCCTTGGGGCGGGTGCTGCGTCTGGGCATAGCAGGGTCCTGTCCTTGAGCCGGCGTTGTTTGGTATGCGGGAGCTGCCACCAGCTTCAAATCCCATCGACTTCCAATGAGCAATGCCATCAATAACGGCTAATTGATGGCGCGGCCGCTCCAAATCAGATTCCCCGTCCCCTGAATCCAATTGATGGCTCCGCACCCCGCAGCCGCCGCGGCAGAAATTGAATCTATTCGAGGAATGGGCTCCATTAGCCCATCCCTTCTGTCTCTGTCTCGCCACCCCCCTGCCTGGGGGCCGCCCCTACCCCCCCATCCCCCTCAGTGCCACCCACACCAGCCGGGATGCTGGGGTGCCATGGGGAGGAGTGTGGGGTGAGGATGTCGGGTGCCACCGGTGGGTGGGAGTTAAACCTTCAGAAACTGGGAAGGAAAAATTTATCACCTGGAATAGCAAGTGATGGGAAATGGTAATAGGCAGCGCTGAGATGGAGAGCAGGATAAAGAGCCGTGTCGTGCCAGGGGCTGGGAGCCGCAGCGGGCAATGAGGGGGGGAGCAGCATGGCTATTCCCACCCCATGGCCTGGCTCACTGTCAGGATAGGGACCTTGCATGCACCGTGGCACCAGGATGAGCCTGGGCACAGTCCCTGAGCTCCGTGGTGTTCCCAGCAGCTTCCACTCCTGACACCACATCCCTCACCTGGCCACGCTGCCAGGGTCCCCCCACCCAACCCTGCCGTGGCAGGGGCTTCAGCGTGCCCCAAACACCCCTCATCACCCCGGGATGAGGATAAGGTCAGGCACTGCAGCCGTGCCGGGGCAGCTCCAGGACACACAAGGGACATGGGCACGGTGCCCCACCCTGAGGGCTGGAAGGGAGGAGCACGGCTGCCCAGGGCAGTGGGGCCCATCCCTGCCTGTTTCCCATGGGCGAAGGGCAAAGGCGGCAGCGCCCACCCGAGAGCTGTCGAGAGCATCCCGGAGATGGGAAATGGCTCCGTGTCACCATGGAAACGGGGCCACTGGCTCGACATGCCGAGGGGACACGTGTGCTGAGGGGACACGCACACTGAGCCTTGAGGAGCAGGGCACTGGGGGTGCCAGGCATTGGGCACGATGCACTGGACACCAGGCACTGGCCACAGGCTCCCCAGGACTCTGAGGCCACACCACGAAGCCCATCACCCACCTCGGACCGGCTCCCTCGTCACCCAGCGGTCACGAGCACTCTGAGGGATGCCACCTCTTGGTGATGCCACCCCGGCCTGGTGCCACTGCGGCCGGGCAGCTCCACACCACCACACCAGTGCTGAGCACGGGGTGCGGGGGCCTGAGCGGCTGTTCCCCAGCAGCCGCCTGATGATGCGCATCGTCAAGGTTATAATTTAGCAAAACACTCAGCGGGGGCTTGGAGGGAGCTGGCCCGCGCCGCTTAATTAACCGGAGCTGCACGCACCGAGCCCGCTCCTGCCATAGCAATGAGGGTGCGGGCACGGGGCTGGCGCTGGCATGGCACAGGCGTGCAGGGGCTGCCGCATCCCACCCGTGTCCCGGGGGGCTGGGCAAGCAGCTGGCCGGTCCCAGCTGCCAGGTGGGAGAAGCAGGCACTGATGTTTGTGTCCACTCCAGGGCCCAGGGTGGCAGTCGGTGTGGCAGGGAAGGTCACTAGGGAAGCACAGCCTGGCACTGGTGGGTGGGCACATGCAGGGGTGTCGGCACAGATGCTGCCTGTGCCATTGCTGTTCTGGGCCAGGGAGGCTGTTCGTCCATGCCTGTGTCCATCTGTCCTGTCACGCCTGTGCCCTTGCATGTTCTGGAGTGCAACCCCAGCCTGATGTAATCCTGCTGGACAATATTCCTGCTGTGCCAGAACAGGGATGGGCAGGAGCTGCCCTGGCTGCCAGTGCTGCTTGGACCTGCTGCAGACTGAGGCCCTGCATGGTCCCCGTGCTGGGACAATCTGAGTCCCTGGGGAGAGTGATTAGGACTTCAATGGGTGGGTGCAAATGACACAGGTCACCACCCCAGCACACTGTGTCCCCATCGCCAGGGCAGCAAGACAGTGAAGGCAGAGGCTGGGGCAGGTGCCCATCAGGGGCAGCAGCTCCCAAGGGTGCCTGAGTGGATGCTGAGGGGATCTGTGCTCAGGGTGTCACCAGACTCACCCCACCTGCGCTGCAATCCAGCTTCTCTGGGCTCGTGTTCACTGGGAGGATTCTGTGGGGATGGTGATGGAGTCCTGGAGTGTCTCAGGCCCTGATCCCCACATCCACTGATCTGCCCTGTGCTCCTTTGATCCTCAGGCCACTAAGGAGCTTCCCTGGCAAAGAGCTCATTAGCCATGGCAGAACCCAGTGCTGCTCGACCAGCATCTGGCTCCGCTGGACACGGGGCTGGTGCTCCCTGCTCTGCCTTGGGCAGCTCCTCAGGTCCCTGCAGTCCCAGCACAGGGACAGGGATAGGGACAGGGACAGGATGGGCCAGTCCCAGCAGCTGGCAGGACTGGCTGGTGTGGCCAGCCTGTGGCCAGAGGCAAGTGCAGCACAGGCGGATCAATGCACTGAATTATTGAGCACAGGAGCACGAAGTGGCTGCGACAGCAACACCCGACACGGGGGGCATGGGGCTGTGCTCACACCCAGGCATGGCACCCCCACCCAGCCCAGATGGAGCAGCTGGACACCCACTGCCAGGCTGCAGGGACACTGCACCCACCCAGGGTCGTCTGCCACCCCCTCAGGTGGTGGGTGCCAGCAGCACTGGGCACCCCACACCTGCCAGCACCTCTTAGTGCTCTCCTGGCTGTCCCCAGCGGTGCCAGCACCTCCTGCTCTGTCCCCTGTCCAGCACCCAGCATGCAGCACCAGTGTCACCTGGCCAGCAGCACAGGCCTGGGGTGACCACAGCCAGTGGAGGGACCCCCCATTTTCACTGTGCCCACAGCCCCTCTTGTGAGCCATTTCCAAGCGATGCATTATTGAAGCCCCCCCGTGCCATCGCTCGCGGCCAGCGTGACGGCAGGCGCCGCATCAGCCCTGATGAATATTTCAGGCCCTGAAATCTCCTGCGTCTGCACGCTTAGCCCCAGTCCCCCCTGCCCCCCCAGCTTTTCGGCTCCTTTGTTTCCCTGCGCTTCTGCCCAGCACCAAGGGCACAGCGTGGCAGGGGCACGGTGTCACCCTGCCCCTCTCCCTGGGGACGGTCACCTGCATCCACTGCCCGTGCCTGGGATGGATGGGGATGAGCTGCTCCTGAGGGACAGGTGGGCAGTGCTGGTGGCCCCACAGAGCATTCCCACACTGCCAAGCTCAGTGCCAGCTGGGGGTTCCTAGGATGGCTCCTGTGTTTCCTCGGACACCTGTGCCCATCCCCAGCCCTTGTTTGGGCCTGAGGGACTGCAGGTCCCCAGGCACCATCACCTGCAGGGTCAGGACAGGAGAACGGGGACAACCTAGGGCACAGCACATTGTGGATCTGTCCCTGGCACCCCCAGCTGGGCACCTCCTGGTTCATTGCCACCTCTGCCAGTGCTCCCAGATGCTGATTGCGGCATGATCGATGTATGGTGGGAGCAGGACACTGATGCAGCTTGTCACTCCTTCATCAGATTAACGTCACTTAGACACCATAACACTTCACAGGGGACACCAGGGTGGCATGGATGGGATGAGCAGAGCACGTTCCAGGACCAGTGGGGAGCCAAGTGCTGGGGCTGGCAGCCACAAAGCCATCTCTGTCTTTGTCCCTTCCCCAGGGAGCTGTGGCTGCAGTGGGGCCAGGTACCAGCCCCTGCTGTGCCCACCCTGCCCAAGCCTCCCACCCAGCACGGCCCTCACACCCTCCAGTACGTCCGTGCCATGGCCGTGGTGGAACAGCAGGGGCTGGGAGTCAGGCCGGGACTGCCACCGGCCGATGATATTGGAGTGATCTTGAGGCCAGGAGGGAGGGTTGCCATGCGGGAGGTGAGGAGAGGAGCCGGCTGAGTCACCCGGTGCCGGCTGCTGACTCAGGCGCTTCCTGCCAGGTAACCTCCGCCACCGGTGTGTGGGCTGCTGGGACAAGGGATGTGGTACAGGGGACAGACGGGCCCGCTGCACTGCCTGGCACACCAGCCCAGCAGCCAGGGTGGGCTAAAGCGGGAGTGTGCGTGGCTGTGCTGAACCGTACGGTGCCCTGTTCCTGCCTGGGAGCCCCGTCGGGACCGTGGCTGCTGGCCATGGGAGCCATGAGGAGCTGGTGGCTCTCACCTCCCACCCGGCACCTCTGGGTGCCCACACACCCAGGGCGGGTGAGATTTGGCACAGCGGAGCCTTCTGGAGCCAGGGTTCCGGCAAGCAGGCGTCTGGCGCCCAGGGCAGGAACCCTGCAGCTTCCTCCCGCCGGGCACTAGGAGCAGCCCCAGCGCCGGCCTGGGAACCACGCACGGCTTCATCCAGCGGCTCCGCGAGGAAGCTGATTTCCTCTGACGGCCCTGGCGCTGCCGCCTGGCACTGATGGCCGGTGCTGCAGTGGCAACTAACCCTCCTCTGCAAGCCCACAAAATGCAGCTCCACGTAAATTAACTTAGGCCACTGAGGTGCTAATTAATGAATCGCTTCCATGCCCCTCTGCTCAGTAGGGCTCACGTCTGGTCCCTCTGGGAAGAGGCTGCTCTGCGTGGACCTGTGGCTCACCAGGGAGTTTGCCTGGTGGCTGGTGGCACAGCCACCCATCTTCACCTCCCCTGTGTTCACGCTGCTAGCATGCCCAAGCCCAAGCCCAGCCCCAGGATGTCCCGCCAGGATTCCTCCAGAGCTGGGTCTTCCCCCCTCTCCCTGGGAAATGGGAAGGCTCAGACCCCGTGCCCTCCCCGAGGCGATGCTCGCCCGGTGCTCGTCAAGGCGCTGGCACAGCGCAACCATCCGTGAGGCTTCATTCAAATTTAACGGGTGACATGGGGTGTAAAAGGGAAGGGGCAAGGGAGGAGCGGGTATGGGAGCCGGCAGGCACACGGTGTGTACCAAGCATGCCCCAGGTGTGCCAGCCTGGCAGGACAGACCCGTGCCCAAACACCGGCGTGGGGCTGCAAGAGGCTTCCCCAAACGCTGCCAGGAGAAGCTGGCAGGAGCCAGGACAGTTCATCTCCACATGGCCATGCCAGCGCTGCCAGCTCCCTGCTCTCTGACCGAGGACATCCGCCCTGCATGCCTTTGGCATGTTCTTGCCGTGTCTGGCTGGACACGTGCCTGCACCTGGCTCCCGCGGGCAGGTCGGGAGCCCTGAGCTCAGCGCGTTGGGGCCTGGTAGGTGTGGCTGGTGAATATTTCATGCCCGCGTTCACCGAGCCCTTTCTTGGTTACACTCCTGCCTCCTCCCCGCACTCTCGCCATGTTTATTTATTTAATGAATTATTTATCGGCTCCCCCTCTCGCTCGGCTGGGCGCTGCCCCCCCACTCCCCCAGCCCAGCTCCCAGCCCGGCGCGATGATTTATTGAATGCCGGCTCTGCTCTGCGGTTGCGACATTCTGTCACAGGAAGCCGCGGTTAAATATTAACCAAGGCGGGCGAAGCGGGTCCCCTGCCCCACCGGGCACGCGCTCTGGCCCCTCGGTGCTCATGGATGGCAGGTGGGAGGCTTTCCCCTCTGCTTTGACGCCAAAAGCTGCCGGTCCTCAGTGTGACAGGCACAGGGTGGAGGAGACAGAGGGGCATGGAAAGGGCGGGGAACCAGGGCTGCTCCGTGCCCCAAGCTCTCCTGGACAGCTCAAGGCTTCGTGTCCTCCCGATAGCGAAGCCGCCTGGGTGTGTCCCCCGGCCATCCCACCACAGACACCATATCCCGCTGTGGCAAAACCCAGCCAAGCCCCCTCTCTGTGCCGGTTCCAGGAGGAGCCGCCGGTGGGTGTTGGCACCTGCACGTGAGTGCACACACCGTGATGCTCCGGGGCTGTGTTCTGCCACCCGGCTCCCTTCGTCCCCAGCGGAGCGCTCGGTGCATCCCTCCGTGGCCCAGGGGCGTGCCGTGGTGGGGGGGACCCCCGTGGCGAGCACGGCGCTGTGCGGGTGCTGACGGCGGTGCGTGCGTTGCCATGAGCGGGGGGTTTCCATGTGGAGGTGGGTGTTGCCATGGGTTTGCCGAGCCAAGGCGTTTCCATGGTGGCAGCGCGGTGCTGTGGGTCCTCACAGGGGTGTGCAGCACCCCGGGATGCCACCGCTGCCGCTGCTACCGCACCCCGGCGCCGGAGNCCTTTTCCACGTGTTGTGTTTTCTTCACTTCACTTCTTCGGATGAATAATTAATAGAGGCTTTTTTGGTCCTCCGGGCCCTTCTGCTGGCCCCCTCCCCCTTCCCGGCAGGGCTCCGGCAGGGGCTTGGTCTCCCAGTGCCACCAGTATGGATGGGTATGGCACAGCCCGGCCATGGGCATCACTGCACTGGGTCTCCCACGGTGCTGAGCGGTACGAGGGGCCCTGCTCATCACCGTCTTTGTCCCCCTCCATGGGCTGAAGCAGCATCCACACAGCCAAAGGGAGCCCCGTGAAGAAATGGGGTGGCTCTCCTCCCACACTGAGCTCCTCCCAAAGCTTTGGGGAGCCAGGAGACCCCCCCAAGACCCAGCACCGGGACACCTACACTGTGGCACTTGCCCAGGCTGGGGAATCACCAGGCCCACTGGGGACTTGGGGACATGACATTTGGCACTGCACCACCCTGGCCGCGCTCACCACGCCAGCGAGATAGCTCCTGGCAGGAGCAGCTCAGGCCGGCTCAGCAAGCCCAGCCACGGTTTCGGGAGCCTCCTGGTTTCATTCACAAGCTCCTCAGGCTGCCAAAGCTCCAGGTGATGTGCAACGCCGGCACTGCTGGGGCAGAGGCCACCGGGCCGGCGCTGGTGATGTGCACGCACTCGGCACGGCCCCGCGTGGGAGCTGGGGGCGAGCTGCGTGTGCTCGGTGAGCTGCGTGTGCCCGCGCCGGTGCGAGCATGCCCGTGAGTGCACACGTGTGCCAGGGTGCCGATCACCTGGCACTCGGCTCTGCCGGGCGGTGCTGCACGCCAGTTGCTATGGGATCTCGCTGAGGACGGGCGGTGGGAGCTGGAACCCAGCTCGGTCCCCTCACGGGCAGCAGGGACCAGCACCCAGGGGAGCTCCCACAGCCCCTGGAGTTCCCCCCGGGAACCTCCACCCCACAAACCCTTGGGGTGTGGGAAGAACAAGGGCCTGGCCATGTGGGTGGGCACTTGGCCAAGTGCTGGCTCCTGAGGGAAGTCAGGGCAGGCGGCAGAGCCTAGCACTGTGTCTGTGTTCCTCGGTACTCGGGCTGTCCTGGCACATGGGCACACACTCTCCCACACACTCCTGTGCCTCCAGGGCAGCCAAGCCCCTCAGTGAATATGTGTGACCCCCACAGCACTGGCAGCAGCAGCACAAGGATGCTCTGGGGTCCTGAGCCCCCACCCACAGCTCCCTCAGCAACACAGACCCAGAGCTCCCAGCCAGGGAGACCCCAGTGTCAGTGGGTCCTGGCTCTGATGCCCCCACCCGTGGGTGTCCCAGGGAGATCCCAGTGGCACCTGATCCCTGTGGGACACACACGGGTGCCTCCACCCACAGGGGTCCCAGTGAGACCCCAATGTCAACAGGACCTTACACAGGTGCCCCC